>JADRCD010200680.1:0-25852 GCA_019843815.1 Montemys delectorum | reverse complement strand
TGCTCTCTCTCTCTCTCTCTCTCTCTCTCTCTCTCTCACACACACACACACACACACACACACAAGAGACATCAGATGTGGAATAGGAACTAATTGAGAAGAGATAGGGGATCACTATAAGTTGGAGAATAGAAGATGGTAATCAATATGAACAAAATACATTATCAACATGTAAGGAAGTGTAATAATTAAATCCATCATTCTATTTAATTAATATGTACTAATGAAAACATTAAAAAGTAGCCACTGATACTTTTCTTGGGGAAAACTAAGCAGTTAGAAAGTGTATAAATTTATTTGGATTACAAAATTTCTTAGTGCTTGTGGAAACATTAACAATCAGCAGCCAAGGTGGAAGACTCAATCACATTTCCAAATATGTTGTAAAGTTTTTCACAGTGTTCTTTATAGTGCTCCTTATAGTCATATCTAACTTCCAGAGTTTCCTTGTATTGAATAGTCTTTCCAAGACACATTTCTCCCAGACTGTCTGAGTCCACTAGTCAATTACCACGAATCTAATGCCCAATTTGAAATGGTGATGTTGACAGAAACCCTCACTTGACTTACTGGCAAGGAGTATCTGTCTCTTAGTAAACTGTAGAATGTAAGAATCACTTTGCATAACTCAGAGCATTCTGAAAAACATTGTGTTAGAATTGTTCTTATAACTAATACCGTATCTACACATGATTACTGACACTTCCAAATAATTCATCTTCAGATGCTTAATCTGATGTAGATTTGGGGGCCACATCTCATAAAATTGAAACTCTACCTTTTTAGTCTTGAAACAGAATAGTTGTTGTCATTTATCTACCTGGCTTTATTGTCTTTCGTGTGTATGTGCATACGTATATATGGTTTGTGTGTATGTGTGTGTGTGTGTATATATATATATATATATATATATATATATATATATGTGTGTGTGTGTATATATATGTATGTGTATATATATATATATATATATATATATGCATATGTACATATGTGTGAGCATTCATGTAAAGGCCAAAAATCAATGTTAGGCATACTATCCATTTGCCCTCTACATTACTTTTTGAAACAAGATTTCTCAATGAACATAGTGCTCACTAGTTCATCTAGAACAGATGACCAGTAAGTCCCAGGAATCCTCCTGTCTCTGCTTTCACACCCTTCTGAAGCTGGCATTGCAGGCATGCCTCCAATATACCTGATGTTTTTAAGTGTCAGCAGGAGATCAAACTCAGGTCCTAATGTTTGTGCAGCAGGTACTCCTGACTAAGCCCCTCCCCAGGACCTTTTGAATATATATGCTTTTCTGTGCAACCTTTAAGCTGTTGATTCAGCTGTCCATAGCCACTTGCAGAAATAATGAAGGTAAGAATTAGAGAGTCTAATATTTTCTCAGGCTACACATTGAAGGATGAACCCTGGATGTGTCTGCAAAGCCTGTCCCAGAGGCTTACTGGTGCATACAGAGAGCTTTCACATACAGCTTTTTTCACCAAAGTGGAACCGTTGAGAACTGGGGTGAATTCTCTCTATCTTAAGGCATTAGCTTATAGACAAAATAACACACCTGTTTTCATTACTTCAAAGCCAACTGAACACAGAATTCATTCTAAACATTAAGAAACTCAAAAATGCAACCACATAATTGCTCTGCACATATTTCAGTGGTCTAAATAAGACATTTTAGTGTGGTAAGATTGAAGGTACTGAGATTTTCAGAATGAAACATTCTGGAATGATAGTATTCTACTCGGACAAAGTAGGTGAGAAGACAAGAATATAGGAGTGAAGTGCCTTCTAGAAGACCAAAAGAATTTACTGTAGTAAAGTATTTAACTAGTTACAAAATCTTTTAACCCTGGCAAGCATTTCTGGTATCAGCAGTGGCTCTGAGATCTCCTGAGCTTCAAGGTTGGACTGCTGCCTTTCCAGCTGTCAGGATTATCTTAAGTCTTAAACTTAAGCCCAGACTTTCTGAGCCATACTGCTTTTCTCAGACAGTAGCCTCAGGCAAGGGTGTAAGGTCCAAAGCTTCACTGTACCAGAAAGAAGGCCACAGGTATAGGACAGAGGGCTGACAGACAGACAGGATAGACAGGTGTCTGTCGTTGGTTTCACACTGACATATCTTGGGAGGAGACTCTTGCCATAACAAGGCAGAAAACCCACAGGTCAAGATTTCCTCAATATTTTTGCTGTGAGTTTGGGTGATACACCTCATGGTGAACACAAATAAAGACAGATATTTGAATCTATAAGCTAGAAGGTCAAATGAGGTTCAAAAATTTTGCAGTCTAACTCTTCTTTGCCCATTAGTAGGTCTCATAAAAGCCACTTAACTTAGATACTCATGTTTCAATCAATTTAAGATATATTGCATTTGGATCTACTTAACGTTGGCATCGAAAGCCATCTCTCAGTCATGCACCAATACTGTGGTATGGATACCTCTGTGCAGACATTACAGGCACCTAATAAAAGAATCACATTTCTCCATTCTACCACAAGATTGAACTGAAATAGACATGCTACTTCAAATTCTCAAGTCAACATTTTATCTGGAAAGATTTTCATGTAGGCAACACAATTTGTCATGCCAGAACTCATTCAGCTATTTTAAGATTATGGACATCTATGCCCTGGCTTTTTATTTGTTTGTTTGTTTTTGTTTTTTTGTTTGTTTTTGTTTTGTTTTTTTGCTGATGTTGCTACTACAGGGAAGGCAGAAATGAATAAGCACATTTACTGAAAAATACATCATATTTCTCAGTTAAGGTCTCACAATTTGTATATTTGACTAGTACATGTGGATTATTGCCTTTTCCCTATCCTAACTTTTCCAGATACACAACAATGTATAGGAATGCTTCCCAGGGGATGTTGTTAAGACTTGGACCAGCTACACCTTTACAAATATATTTGCAGTAGGATTTACAAATATATTTGCAGTAGGAGGAGCAATGGTTAATATGCACGCTTTAGAGTAAGCAATTCAAAAATCTTTCCTCATACTTATTTCTTAGGCTTCTTCTTAATATGAAGATATATAGTCATATTTAGTAATTATGTTTAGTCAGGTACTTAATATTGCTTATTCATCATGACATAGTCTTCTAACTTTTCCAGAATAAAATGGTGGGCAAACACATTTAGTAGTCTCCATTAGCCTCCTACCTTCTGCTGAATGTACCCAGTGTGAGTCTTGTCTTGCATCTAAGCATCTAAGGGTGTTGTACTGGCTAGTTTTGTGTGTCCACTTGACACAGGCTGTTGTTATCACAGAGAAGGGAGCTTCAGTTGGGAAAGTGCCTCCATGAGATCCAGCTGTGGGGCATTTTCTCAATTAGTGTTCAAGGGGATAGGGCCTCTTGTGGGTGGTGCCATCTCTGGGCTGGAAGTCTTGAGTTGTATAAGAGAGCAGGCTGAGCAAGCCAGGAGAAACAAGCCAGTAAGGAACATCTCTCCATGGCCTCTGTGTCAGCTCCTGCTTCCTGACCTGCTTGAGTTCCAGTCCCGACTGGAGTTGGATCCCAGACATTGGTTTTGCTTTTGATTGTGACTGTGCCCTGATATTTTTCCCTCTTAAAGGAAGAATGTATTTTAGTGGAGCCTACAGTTAAGAGACTTTGAATTTTAAAAGATATTGGACATTTTAAATTGATTGAACTTCTAATATGTAAAGACTGTGGAACTTTAGGTCTTGGGGTTGAATAAGAACATAAGAGTTGAGGCTTAATAGTGATGTGTTTGTGTGTCAAGTTGACAAGGGGTCGATTGTACTGGCTAGTTTTGTGTGTCAACTTGACACAGGCTGTCGTTATCACAGAGAAAGGAGCTTCAGTTGGGAAAGTTGTTAGCATCCAAAGCCTGTAGTGACTCATGGGTGGGTCTCAGAAACCTGTTGCCAAGCAACGGCCGCCATATTCCCAGAATCCATTGGAATCGCCTCCAACCTTTACCTGGCTACACATCTGCAGTCATATAAATACAGGGAACATTCCTTTCTCGATCTCTCTCCCTCCTCTCTCTTTCTGAGCTGCTGCCCCCTTTCTCCCTCTCAATTAAACCTCTTACATGGAACTGCTTGGGCCTAGTGTGTGGTGCTTTTTGACCAGGTCGCTGCCGGTTCCCATCAAAAGTGCCTCCATGAGATCCAGGTGTGGGGCATTTTCTCAATTAGTGATCAAAGGGGTGATGCTATCTCTGGGCTAGAAGTCTTGAGTTCTATAAGAGAGCAGGCTGAGCAAGCCAGGAGAAACAAACCAGTAAGGAACATCTCTCCATGGCCTCTGCGTCAGCTCCTGCTTCCTGACCTGCTTGAGTTCCAGTCCCGACTTCCTCTGATGATCAACAGCCATATGGAAGTAAGCTAAATAAACCCTTTCCTCCACAACTTGCTTCTTGGTGATGATGTTTGTGCAGGAATAGAAACCCTGACTAAGACAGGTGTGCTGTAACAGGCAAAAGTGATGAGGAGCACATGGCTGTTGGCATAGTTTTGTGGGATTGTATGCAAAAATGTATTATCCAACTTGCTCAGCCTTTCTCTGTATCTATCATCCATCTGTAGCTAACACCTTTCTCCACCTTTCTCTCTCCTGCCTCTCTTCTCTGCCTTTGTGTCTTACTGGAAATCCTCACAAAACAAAAAACATTCAGTAGCCTCCAAAAGCCGAGGTTGAATCCTGGCTAAGAGACAGCCAAGAACTTCAGTCAGGCCACAGAAAGAATTAAATTATGCCAACTCCCCAGAGTGATCTTAAAAGTGGACTCTTCCGTAGTTGAGCCTCTGATGACAATGAAGCCACCATCAGTATTTGGTTATGTTTTAGTGGGTCCTTAAAAATGGACTCAGATAAACTGTGAAGAGACTTTACCACAAAAGCTGAGACAATGAAAAGATGTTTCTGGCTCTTGCTGGTGTCATGCAGAAACACTAGCTAAATAAAACTCATGGGGATAGAAGGAGACCCTCCTCTTCTGTAGACCCCTTTGTTCAATTTGACTCTCATGGCATCTGGTCCCATAGAAAGAGACATCATGGGGAAAGAGGGCAGTGCAGAGGTCTCTTGCCTGCTATGACTGCCTTTGGCTTTTGGCCTCCTCTCCATTCTTATTCTTGCACAACAAATATTCATGGCTCTTAAAAATGCACCAAGAGCCTCATTCTAACTTGGGGACTGCAGTAAATATCCCAGAGTCTGCAACTAACATATAACCTTTTCTTCACATGGGATCTGTTCTTAAAGTATGAAAGGTAATAGAATCTACTTTACAGAAGAAATGGCAGCTGGTTCTTCTTGTCATGTTATATTTTATATTGTTTTACACAAACTCTTTCTAAAAGACCTTATACTATACATCTATGATAAAAACTGGAAGAGAAACAAACTTGGTAGGAAGTATTTTTTTAAACCCCAAAGTTCAATTCTACTACTTTCTTTATACTTTATAGTCAAAAGACCTCTCATCTTTTCAATATACTAACAGAATATCCATCCTGATTTTCTCCATGCCACTAAGATCTCCAGAAATGTAATGTTGCACATGTATTTGTCAAAGAAAGGGCATGATTAATTCATCTTTGTTCCATAATCCTCTTATGTAATTCTTTTAAATTAAAAGACTGGAGATAACATAGTTGTGAAGATAAAAATGACAATTGTAGGTTGAAATATCTGCTGAACACATTCTAATATTAAACTATTATAACTAAAAAAGAAAAAAGTGCAAACATTCTGAACTTGTATGGCTATACAAAGAGGAAAAGTCACTAGAAGATGCCCAGTGAGTCAAATGAGCAGGAAAATAAACCCAACAGTTTAGATTAATGTTTTTACAGATGGTTATGTGGACAAGTTCAAGTTTCATCATGAGTAGGTGATGTCTGAAGCAGAGACTAGAGGCATCGTTTCTGCCCTGCACCTTCATACCGAACATTCAAAACTATTTTGTGTCCACTAAAATTAATGCATAGGAGGTGTTGTACACCATGAGCTGAGTGCATTTGGGTCTATTCACTAAAGCATCAGCATGAGTGTATGAAATTCAGGTGCCCAGGATCCTTCCACTCTACAAGGCCAATGCAATAGGAAATGGGTGGAACACAAAAACAACTGAAAAGAGGTCTATCTCCCAAGTTCCTAGATATGCAGTTTCCTACCCAATGACTAATGATTGCAAGGTAGAACAAGTGACCAGAAATTAAAAGTGAGTTTGGTGGTTCATGAATGGGAGGGTACTAGACATGGACTCAAAGCTATACAAGCTCAGACACCAGCAGACGCAAAGGCAGTGAAGAACATAAACAGCCAGGATGACTCAAGCTCAGGATGTACCTGGTTTTGTGAAAGACCCCAACAGACACAGCAGAAAGAGCAAGACAGCTAGACTGAACAGTTGTGGATAATGGAGACCTATAGAAGTCTGATGGCGCAAGTAAGTGGTATTGGCTAGAAGTCTTTGTAGGATTCAAGAAGCAGGAGCATGCTTGCTTCCAGGAAGCCAAAAGGTTCTTAACATCTTCTTTTTTCAAAGCCACTTTATTTCCCATTAGCTTTCTTCTCTGAAGGCATTACCAAAATTTCCCAAGGAATAAGTGATATTCAAATAAGCACTTGACAGAGTAGAAGCATGAGAAAAGGTAGTGAGGCCTCAAATATATGCACTATGTGTCTTGCAAAATGGACTCTCCACAATGTGGGACCTTCTTCCCACATTGTTCTATGGTCTTTCTACATGATGTATTTCCATGGTGACAACTGAGTATAAATGTTTGTGTGTTCATTTGTAGACTGTACACTTCAAATAGACCACTCTTTGTTACCAGGCAAAGCATCCAGCTATCTGTAGGCCTGCTCTTGCCAATGCCCTCATTCTCCACCCACTAGTTGTGGTTCCCTTATTCCTCAGTTCTTTGAGGCCCCAACCATGCTCGATTCCCAGACACTTTCCTCTCCAGTGTTGCCATGGCATCAGGCTCCTATTTGGATCAATGGAAATTATGTCAAGAGCCTGTTTCCTGATGCAGTGAGAAGGCTCCTAGAAGGCAAACAGTAACTTCTCCTTTGTGGACTGCAGTAGAGGGAAAGAGAGGGAACTCCCATGTCTAAGTTGTCCCATCAGTGTTTCTGCTTAGAGTATTCCGTTATTCTCCACTGGTACCAATGGCCCCTACAGTCCTTCTCTGAAGAGATACCAACAAATAAATGGGATTTCATCCACAAGGTTCATCCTTCACTATCACAATATGGTAGTTCTAGCTAGATGCTTAAGATGTCAATCAGCTCAGGCATTTCCGTGGTAACAACCTTGGTAACTTCCTCACTTGACTTTCCCTAGATATTACTTGTGATATTTAAAACTTGTGATTTTAATGATTTTGGTTTTAAAATCCATGGATTTTGTCAGTGTGATATTGCATGGCATAAAATATAGGTACTTAGAAGGTAGACAAGCAGGAGGATCAGAGTTCGATGCAAGCCTCAGCTGTATAGTGAAGTTGAGGTTGTTTTCGCCACACATACTCTTACTTTCCAAAAGGCGAAAATAAAAATAATTAGAATCCATAGTTTTCTGTGTAAATGTGTGCTCTAAGTTTAACAGATCACCTCATAAAATGAAAGTAAATACTTCTGGCAGGTTTTACTTCAAGATGTCTCCCCAATAATTATATTTATATAAGAATGAAGCAGAATAAGAAATATATAACTGATGTTCAAAATTTTACATTTTGAAAAGTATCTATTTGCTCAATTAAGCAGATTTCTTATATAAATGTGACAGTCCTTAGTCTGGTAAGGGCTCTCCTCCTTAGAGAAGTTCTAACCACAAGCCTGTAAGTCTTGGAAGCCCAGAATGGCACTGTACCTGATAATGTAGCAATTTCCTTACAAATTAACAAATTAAAAATGTTTTGACCCATAATAACAATTGTGGATAGCCTCAGAACAGGCCTGTACTGCTATTCTTTAAAAGAGAGTATTGTTTCCTCCCGTGAGAACTCACGTCTGCCTTTAATTAAGCCAGGATGTGAGATAGGTCCAGTGGCAAAAGGCTGGTTGTGGACAGTGTGTTCACACATCAGAGTGGAGTGGAAATGTCCATTATGCTAGCAGGCCAGAGTAGGAAGAAAGGGCAAAATATGACCCCAACTCAATGGATTGTGTACTATATGTGTTTATAAGAAGGAGGTACCCAGGCTCCTCCCCATTCTGTCCATGAATATCAATCCCGTGAATCAAATTCCCAACTCCTAAGAGACCAGTAGAGATGATTCCCATTAAATACAGAAGAAACATATTTCTCTGAATAAAGCCATTGGGATTCTCTAGGCCTTGGGAAAATGAGTGCTTCGAGTCTGCAATTGATTTGAAAGGCTTTTAAATAATTACGGATCAGTCCTCAAATAATGCAAATTTTAATTTAGCATTTAGCTCTTTCTTACATAACACCAATAACATCAGAGTATACTAAAAAGTAATGGGAAAAGTATAGAATAATTCACTGCAACATGTAGTCGCTCACATGAAAGACTATAATTATTCCTTGAAGTCTGCTCACAATACAAACACTATGGGCAGGAAGCTTAGATGGGAGCTTTGTTGTAAATTTATACTTTTAACAAGATTAAACAGTGCAGGATGATGGACAGTGATAATGGAGCCATGGATGATACAGAGGAAAAAATTCTGAAATAATTGCACTGTTTCACTCACGACAAAGCAAATTCATGTTGAGATCTGTGTGGGCTAATTATCCTTTGAAGGATTAATGAACTGATGATTAGATCCTCATGCCTTTTATTGAAAGGGAATAAGGGATGGGATACATATAGATACAATCTATATGTATTTAAAGTGAGGTATATCTTTTATCTGCAATGTAATTAGTCCACGTCTTATTACTAAATAATGAAAGAGTGTAAATTTGAATTTGTACAGACTAGGTTAGATCTATAGTTTCCTTTCTGCCTTGTTCTCAGTATAGGTCCTCTTGTTCTGAGATCAGCTGTGTTCTCTGTATCAGGATAACCTGTGAATGGACACTACTAGTGCTCTGTGAGTGACATCATGTCACACATACTTCTGAGACTCAGTTGGGGGCAAAGGGTGGGAACTGGAATTGAAAGAAGAGAGAAGAATTATTCTCAGGTGAAATCAGCTTTTCATGAGAACATTCAAAAGTCCCTTGCAGTAGAAATGGGGAAAGAGTGCAGCCATGCCCTAACCCTCCTCAGTTACCAAAGTTCTACTGGGGTGCAAGTGCCTTATTATCTGAACCATCCACACACAATCTTGTTTTTAATTCTGTATGAGCCCACATTCTCATAGTCTGTCTTCAGTTTTTTTGTTTGTTTGTTTTAAAGTTGAGATTCTCCAAAAAGACCAGAATTAGCAAATGGACACATTCAGCATTTGACTGGTAGCCCACATCAAGGTGCCCCCTGGTTGTAGTCCTATTCCCAATGTGACTCATTGGCAAAAACAATCTGGAAGTTGTGCCAACAAATTTGACTCCTGCATGGGCTGTGTCCCTCTTGATCTCATGTCAGTGACAAGATTTAAAGCATATAGTTAAATGTCTCTGATTTACTCTATGATGAATAATGGAGTGAAATTAAACCAACCCTGAAATTAAACCAATGGCTGCAGCCATGAAGTTCAAATGTGTTAAAAAAAACACAAAACTCCCAGAGTTGTTTAAGCAAAGCGGGCATAAGTAACATCACCTAGGACTCAAGTCACAGCACTAGAACCAACCCCCCTCCCCCAGGAAGGGCCCAACAAATTTTCTCAAGCACAGGTGGCATTTCTCTCTCTTGCAGACCCCTGCCTGATGTCAGTGCCTTCACAAATACTGCACCAAAATGAGCCACTTTCTCCATAGCATCTGGAGAAGCTGATCCACTGGAGGATAAACAGGGTTTGTATTTTCTGCAGAAAACTCATGAACCACTCCATTTTAACCAGCTCTGCCTTACAATTTCTGTGTGTTCTTTTTTCAAATAAAGAGGATATTAATTCCACAATCGTCTCCACACCATGGACTAGAGTTGCCCTTAAATAAAGTCATATCAACAATCAAAGGTCATTTAAGGTCATCTTAAAGCCATTGTGGGAATGACCTGCTTACTTATAATTTAGCTATAATTGCTTCAGGATAAGTATTTGACTTGTAAACTGATAGCTTGTTCTGGTAGATATCCAGGGAGCTAAGGACCATGCCTGTGCATCTAAAGGCAGAAGCAGAGGGTTGATTCCTTTAGGATGAATATATTTCTACAAAGCCAAAAGTATCTATATCTTTGCCTCAGATAGTACATCAGGATCAAGACCATTTAGCTCATTCAAAAAACAAAAACCAAATACAGCACAACACAACAAAACAGAATCCAAAACTTCCCAAGCAGTAGGGAGAGCACACAATCAAATTAATTTGATTCTCTCTTCATAGCCAGCCCTTGTCTCGGAGTTCAAGTTTCCATTCTGGTGATGTAAGGAATGAACCGGTCTTCAAAACACTCCCTAGAGCAAATATGTAAATAGTGTGGATGCATTTCTTTTCCTTACCAGACATCTTCCTGGGATGTAGCATTTGCCTACTAAAATCCAATTGGAAGGCATGCCCTCTTCACAGTTTAGGTACAAGGTATATCTAATTATTCATTGAGAGAAATGAACTCAACAAGAAAGAAAAAAGGCCAAAAAGGAACATATAGCTCGAATTGCGCACATGCAAGTTGTCACAGCTTATTTCACCATGAGCTCAGCAGAAAAACTACCAGAGTCACATTTAGAATTCAGTAGAGCATGGAGTGTTTAATATGCCATTTGCATTTTGACAGCTTAGAAATGTCTACACTGGATTTGCTAGATCCCTGGCAATAAGCACTAAGTGGCCACCAAGCCCTTGTTGATCTATTTCTGGGAGGAAGCAGAACCATTTTCTTGACATCTTCCAAGTTGGATTGTGTTTCAGACAACAAACTGGAGACTGACTAGGGCAGCCTTGCCCTGGGGAAGGAGATGTTTAGCCTGGAGGAACTTGGAAGCCAGAGGTATGTCATGTTCTGATTAAGCACGATTGGCTAGATGAAAGCCAACATAAAAATAACCCCTTCCTTTAGTCTCTACTAACAAGGTGTTTGAGCCCAGGAAGGAGGGTGTTCTAGAGTCTCTGAACTACTACCATTCCTCCTCTGAATGTGTACAATTCCAGTTTGCCAATCCCATGACATCAGGAGAAGCATCCCCCCCCTTTTCTCTGAAAAAGAAATACATACATTTTACTTATTTGTGTGCAAGTGTAACCCATCTGTGGGCCAGAAGGGGGTGTAAGATCCTTTTGAGTTGAAGTAAAGGTGGATACGAGCTGCCTGATGTAGGTACTGGGAATTGAACTCCAGTCCTCCGGAAGGAGTGCAGGTATTCCTGGCTCCTAACCAATGTTTCTAACCCCAGCACTTGTTTGGCTTGTTCATGGTCTAAAATGTCCCACACTAGTAACTAAATGGCTATTCAGGAAGTAGTAGGAAGCTTTTGGCTAACCAGATCTGAATTTAAAAATACAGTACTGTCTTTGACAATACAAGGGGGAAGAGATTTGATGAGGACAACTTCAATACAGAGTTAACCGTCCTCTACCATTCTGATGCATGATGGATTTGGGGTGGGGGGGTGAGCACATTTATTTACATGGCATGCTGGTTTCATCTGGAGCCAAATTAGAGCGGTCCTGCTCAAAAAAAAAAAAAAAATCGTACCTGCAAATTAAAACTCTTATCGTCCTTTGGTAATATGAATTTTCAAAGGGGTAACCATCTAGAGGCATTAAACAGCTTGGGCATACATTCCTCTCTAGCCTTTGAGTTCTGTATATGGTTTATCTGGGAATTTGATGACTTGTGCTTTAAATCTCTTTACTGGAGAGGTAGGCAACCTAAAGATCCACCTGCACAAACCTCTGCCTTCATTCTCAAGCTTCCTCAGGCGAGGCTCCTTCCAGGGCTAGGTGAGAATACTTTTAGCGGGAGGGAGTTCCAAGCCAAGCCTTAAAGGCCAGCTTCTTTTCACAGCCCACAACCAATAGCCCAAGAATCTACTGGGAAACAAACTTTGCTCAAAAGGTCTGTAGAGATAACTCATTCCCGGATCGGGGAGGAACAGATTCAAGCAAGCTTTCTCATATGAATTATTCCATCTGTTTACCAAATGAAAAAGCTTAAAAACTTCATTTTCTTCTGCTTTCTGAATAATGTGATTTTACAAAGAGATATAAACTTGAGAATCCACCTTTGTCATCTCATTAATCATCATCAACAACAACAATAACAACAGTAATAATAATAATAATAATAATAATAATAATAATAATAATTCCTGGTTTCCCCAACTGATGCTTGGGCACTGAAGGTTATGGGTTCCAACGACCTCTACTGCAGCGCCTGACTCTAGCCTCTCAGATTCAGCAAACAGGTCATGAAAGATGTCCCAGGCATCTCAACCTGTTTTTGCCTCGGCGCCCTTGCCACCTGGGTGCAGGCAGCACAGCTGAGAGTGGCAGTGGCCCAGCTCCCTCCGCCTGTGCGCTCCTTGGAGGAGGACCGACTCTGCGCAGGCGCCAGGGCGCCCTCGGACCCTCTGGCCAAGCCTTGGAGCCCAGAGGCGACACCCCCTGGCAGAGGCCCGACCTTGGCCCACTGGCTTTGGCTTTCTAAGGGAAACTGCGACCCCTCCCCAGCTGCCAGTAAGCACAGTATTGGCTACTCTCTAGCTGGCGTCATCAGCCTCCTGCTAGCCTGCACAGCCACAGGGGCTTGCGCCTGACCTCGTGGGTGCTAGGAGATGCAGTTCGGTCCCGAGGGAGTTAATGAAGGAGCATGCACCCACTGCCCCCCGTGGGCCAGACAATAGAGCAAATGTTCTTGGCGACCAGAGTCCCAGTCCTTTTGAGCACGAGGGTACGCGCGCGCGCGCTCGCGGACGATCCCAGCGCCAAGTAAGCAGGGTCTGGCTGGTTGCGCCTTGGCTTCACTTTAGCTTCTACGGTCTCAACCGGGATTCCTGGTGCGCAGGAGGCACTCTGTTCTCTGGAGCTTTGAGTCCAGGCCCAGGACTCTGTGCACCTATCCTGTAATCCCTGAACCAAGTCAGTGCAGCCTCTGCCTAGGACCTGTCCCTCCACACCCGGCCCCTGCTTCCCTTCCCCCAGAGTGACAGACCACCCTCCTGGGGGCGGAATCAGCCCGCACACGTGTAGGGATTATTAAGCAGCCGGGCGAAAGGCTGTGGGCTTCACGCAGCAACCTCTGTTAATTGCGGGGGAAGGGAGCTAGGACTGCTCAGAACTCCAAGGAAACCCAGAGTGCGCTCCAAGGGTGAGCTGCAGGTTTAGGGACCAAGGAAGCCTTGCCTTAGATCATCTCAAAGTGCAGGAAAGGGGAAGAAGTTTGTCACAGTTGCATGACAAGCATATTATTTCACCAAGGGTTTGTCTGGACAAAGCCTGTTTCTGTGTCCTGAATCTTTTCCACTTCCAGCGTCGACATCTGCACCTGATGTGGTGGGCACAGCCCTAGACTTTTCATGTTTTGCCTCTCATTGCCCAGCGTGCCCAGTGAGACCTGAGCCCTCTACCAACCTAACCCTGCTTGGTGGTTGGCCGGTGGAGCCTCCGCAGGTGGAGGCCCAGGCTAGATGGGGGGAGGAGGGCGTGTAGTCAGAGGGCAGGCATCTGCAGGGAAGCTCCAGAAAATCAAGCAATCCCATCTTTCTAGTTAAGCAGGATCCACCTATTTCTAGGTGAGCTATTAGGACACATCCCACCAATACCCTCTGTTAAAAGGATGCTTAGCAGAGGGGCCAGCATCAGAAGGCCGAGTTCCCCCACCACCACCTGGAGCCCTCAGGCAATCCTCTGCTCTCTTCAGGCGGGTGTGGAGTTGGATGGAGATCACAGAGTCCTCTGCCGCTTCTTAATCACCCTTGAATTTGAACCACTAGGGGAATAGAAGCTGGGGTAGTCTAGAGAGGAAAGGAGAATTTCTTGTGAGGAAAGAGGAAACAAATGGTTCAAAAGGGCGGGGGGGGGGGGGGGGGGGAAGTCCTAAGACTTGGTTCCATCCTTTAAAAAGAAAAGCAGTCTGTCTATAAAGATACAGATACAGATTGGCCCAGGAGTGTGAGGAAGGAAACTGACACTCCGAAGCACCAGAAGCATCAGAGAATGGCGAGAGAAGAAATGGGAGCAGGTACTTGCCAATGTGAAAATCAAAATCAATCAATTCATTCTCTCTCTCTCTCTCTCTCTCTCTCTCTCTCTCTCTCTCTCTCTCTCTCTCTCTCTCTCTCTCTCTCCACATAGACTAAACCTAGCACACTGGAGCTGTTGCCAGCCCAAATGTTGCATCTTTTAGAGACTAGGAGAATACATCCCCTAACTCCTTTCAAGGAGAAAGCCAAGTTCTCTGAGCCAAAAAGCCCCCAGGAATCATAGAGAAAGACTCCTTTCCTTTGGTTGACAAGACTTAGACAGGGGCTGCCCCTGCACCCACAGAGAACTGATCTGATATGGAAACCCGGCCAGAACTCCCTGCTGACTTCACCCACCTTGCCAGATATCACAACTTGAAAAAAAAAAAAAAAAAAAAGTCCGGGGAAGGGAAGAGGGGGCAAGCTCCCAGAGACAGCTAGTTAGAGTACCTTGGAGGGGAAGCAGAGGAATGGGGTGAGAGGAGGTGTCAGGCTGTGGGAATACCACTCAGCTAGGAGCTCTCTCTGATGGCACAGGAGCCCAGGGAGCTTGAACTTGCCAGGCTGATGGTGCCCAGTATGTTTCCCAGGTGCGCTGGGTCCGGGGAGAAGTCGTGGGAACTACCCCAGCCTGCGACCCGCCAAGCCCACCAAGCGCCAGGAGCTAAGGCGCAGTTCTCTGCCCAACTCGTGTCGGGCTCTCTTCTCCTTGACAACCCACAGCACACAGCACAGAGAGAAATGTCGTTTGAGCCCAAGTGAGGGGGAAGGAAGGGCGGGGGTGGGGCGGGGGCAGATGAGGGGTGGGAAGAACGCGATGGAAGCTCGGTATCGGGCGCTGCGTTCCCTAACGTCGCTGGTGGACAGCCACCCGGCCCGTGACTGCCGCTTGGTCCCTTACGGTGCTCAGATCAGACACTCGCGTTCGCAAACCGGGCCTCCGAGGGTTCGGCCGTCTCCCCGGTACCGAGCTAGCCTGTCTTACCCTTAGCTGCAGTGAGGAGCCCCGCGCACAGAACTGCCAGCACCAGAGGCAGGAGCAGCGACTTGAATTTCCTCCACGCAGTCATGTCTGCAGATATTCCACACACACTGGACACGGATGGCTCCTCTCGGATGCGCCGGTCTCCTCCGAGGAACGACCGGGCTCTAAACACAGCCCGGTAATCACCAAAGGGCAAGGCGAGCTGGCAAGAGCTCCGGGTCCCCAGCCCGGCCGCGCATCCGATGCCTCCCGCAGCTCTGCGCGCCCGGCTCGCTCCGCTCCCGTAGCATCGGGTCCGAGCCACTGCGGGGCTGAAGATGCTTCGAGCGAGCGCAGCCCCGGGGCTGCCGGGGCCGGGGACGAGCGCCGGCCGAGCCGGGCAGGAAGGCACCAAGGCGGCGAGGCTGCGGGAGGGGGCGAGGCGGGGAGAGGAGCGCGCGCAGCCGGGAGCAAACCGGAGCGGAGGCAGCTGGAGAGAGAGCCAGCGAGGGGGAGGGGCGGGAGGGGCGCGGGGGGGGGGGAGCGGGGCTGGAGCGGGAGGAAGGCGGGGAGCGAGCGCCGAAGACAGGCTGCTAGAGGCGCAAGGAGCTGCTGCCGTGGCGGCTGGACTCAACCATCCTACCCACCGAGAGGGGAAAGAGGCTGGCACCGCGCAGTTGGGGACTCAGCCCGACCTCGGGCTTTCAGGCCCCTGCTAGTGCTCCCGCAGCGCAGCGTTCAGCCTCTGGCGCGGCTGCGCGCAGGCTGGAGCACAGAGACTTGTTGGGTGCTCAAGTGGGAGAAGCCCACGCCGCGCACCGGGGAGAAACCATACAATCGGCCACGCAAGCGAGCCCGAGGGTTCTGTGGGGGCAGGCAGAGGCCGGCCTCCATCCTTCTCCTTCTCTACTGACCAGAAGAAGATCCTACCTAAGTTAGGAGAGAAATGCAGGTGGGGGAGAGAATGGGCCCAGTTGTGACTGGAACTAGGAGTAAAAAGGTGCTTTTAAAAGAAATTGTAAATTACCTTTGAAAAGGTAACTGTCTACAACTATGATGGGCCTCTCACAGTTTCCTGCTCTGCTCGCTTTTAGTCCTGTTATGGTTACCCTCATTCCAAGCCCAGCTCGATGTGGGAGTCAAAATGAATCTAAACAACCAGGCTGCCACCCTGTTCTGGTTGTGGGAGCAAAAGAATTGGCAAACATCTAGTGAACCACAACATCAAATCCAGCTTTCAAGAAGGGGGGTTCTCCTGTTCCAGCAAAGAGGGATCCGGAGGAACTGCCTAAAAGCAGGTCTACTGCACCCAGGGAGTGCACACTGTAAATTGCTAGGAAAAGGCTGGAGGCTAATTGAAAAGTCCTAATCAAGTGAAGGCTAGAGTTCACGGATGTGCACACTTAATCAGAAAGGTTTAGGGAGTTCTAGAGGATCCGAGGGAAGCGGGTAGGGACATCTCAGGCCTCCACCATGGGAGCACCCATCCCATGATGACAGTGTGCTGTTCACACCAATGAATGAGGATGGTGTTTGGAGGCAGGGTGCTGGCCACATCATCACACCAGCATTGTGCCCATTGTTAAAGACCAAGTCACGGTAGCCACACTCAAGTTTAGTGTTCTAGAGCCTTCTTGCTCCCTGTAGTCCACTGATGACATGAGGGCATGAGAGTGACTTCAGAGATGTAGAATTACTGGCTGTACCTTACCTTCCCAAGAATAGCCAGAGCCCTTATCCAGCCTACAGCCCTTCTCCTGCAGGTTTTCTTCAAGGCAATCAGAACTGATCTGAACTTTTTTTTTTTTTTTTTTTTTTTTAAGTATCCTCTTATTGCTCTTCCCTTATCCCTAGGGGAGAAAATTCCAGGGTTGAGGATGATTCCCTGTGCACTTCAGTGTGACAGGGAGTGGAAGGGGTCACCTCTAGTGTTATTTTTAAGTCATCCCTCAGGTGTTATTTACACTCCAACAAGTGAACAACAACAACAACAACAACAACAACAACAACAACAATCTTTCAAGACCCATTAGGAGATCCAATAGTTCATCCCCTGCTCCTCCTCAGCACCCATTGATCTCCAGGAACAGCACAGCTGAAGTTCCCATGAGAAACGGTATCCTGTCTTCTGAATGCCACTCCTAATGACTCATGTCACCAAGAAGGATTTCTGCCATTAAAAACCATTTCCAAATCTCACTACCTCAAGTGGGGGCTCCCAGACGGATCCATGTTATTAGGGTCTGAATCAAGAATGTTCAGTGTCACCTGAGATTCTTTGCACAGAATGGTGGCACTTTGCCAACTCAAGATTGAGTGGCTCCTTCATGGCAACATGCTTAAAGACCCTTTTTCCTTTCAGATCCATGGTGATACAGTCCTGTAGTGACAGCACTCGGGAGACAGACAGAGGCATTACCTCAAGTTCAAGGCCAACCTGGTCTAGAAAGAGAGTCTCAGGCTAGCTAGAGCTTCACAAGCAGAACTTGTCTCAAAACAACAATAATTAAAACACATTTTTTGGATACTTTTGTTGCAAATCATCTATTTGACTAAAATCATAGAGTAACAGCAAGCCTAAATAAATGACAAGCACTTTGTTTCAGATTAGGAAGGAAGAAAGATTCTGGGCCTGGAAGTTAGAATGACCTTGTCAGATTGCAACTTGCTTGTGAGCCCAAGGCACAAGACTGTCCAGGAAGAATGGCTCATTTTGGAGGAATGTGATAATATTGGGAATCTCCCCCATCTAGGATCTCAGGCACTTTGAAGCCCAGAAGAAAACCATGGGGCTCTGCTGCCATCTAGTGCTCCATTTTCCCTGCTAGCATCTTTTATGAATGCCATAGTCCCATCTTTTTTGGTTTTATCATTTTCCACTCTGGTCACCTACCTTCTTGGAAGACTTTTGCAGAGTACACCTTCATATCCCCAGGCCATAGATGAAGAACGTTGATAGCTTCATAGATGGTCTTCCCTCTTTTGGTCTCTGATTTGTTGTGAGGGCATGATTCCTCTCAGATCTGAGAATGACCCTAACTTAGCATTGTTACAAGATAATCTCAGTGAGGGACAGTGAGACTTTACCCCTAGAAGTACTGTGGGGCCTCTCTGCAGGGACCAGAAGGTTTGTGACACTGTATAAATGTGGATAGATATCTTTCTCAGTCTCCTCAGAGCACTCTTCAGCCTCCACAGTCTGGATAAGCTGCTCTAGAAAGACTGTTGACATCCAGACTGGCCCTGAGAAGTACATCAATAAAGAGCAAAGAGGCCCCTACCATGCTGAAAAGATGGAGATGTCCCTGAGGCCTGGCATCATCCACATGAAGAATGACAACATAAATGTTCAGGAGACCAAGAGCCCCCGTGAGATGGAATCACCTAAGGAGAGGACAGAAACATGATGCTTGAGATAAATATAGATTGCTTTTCACAATGTACAAATGAGAATACTAATTAGCTGAGAAGCTGTACGGGTATGAAAAATCTTAGAGAATACAGCTTGTTGCTAGGATGGCTAAATATGACTTTGTTTGGCTTCCTTAATGCTGTATTGGAAAGATGGATAGCCACCCTCCAGAGTTGGAGGGGACTTCTTTAAGAAGTCTGTCTACCTATAGGAAACCACATTTTACAAAAGCTAGAAGATAAACTCTGCTTGGATATTTATAAACATGCAAATCCCTCTCCCTGACAGCAGAGCTTAGTACATATACAGTTGATGGCAAGGCTCTTCCCTACCCTGCCACCTCCCTAAGGGGAGAGCATAATGTTGTAGAGGTATAGAATGCTTTGCTTAGTAATATCAGATCACTATTCTTTGTAAATCACCCTAGAATAGAGCAATGCCTAGGTCACCATTTGAACAAAGATGGCGACATATGAGTGAGTGCAATGACATGAACATGTGCATGACTCTCTTGAGTGGCTCTTCCATGGTTACCTGCCAAGCTTTTGCCATGTCTATCTGATAAAGTAGTATTTTAAATATTCCATGTGTGCCTGCCTTTAGGATGGTAAGATACTCGGGATAAATGGTTCACTGCACAGATTAAGAGAATAGTGAGTTCTCTCTCATTATTAGCTTGCCTGAAGGGGCACCCTAGGAACCATGGGCATTTCTGTGGATAACAATAACTTAAATCAGTGTGATGCTTTGTATATACTTGGCCCAGGGAGTGGCACTATTAGGAGGTGTAGTCTTGTTGGTGTAGGTGTTGACACTGAGGGTGTAAGCTTTAAGGACCTGCCCTTGCTGCCTGGAAGCTAGCCTTCTCCTAACAAACTTCAGATGAAGATGAGGAACTCTCAGCTTCTCCAGCACCATATCTGCCTGGATGTTTCCATGCTCCTGCCTTGACAATAATGAACTGAATCTCTGAACCTGTAAGCCTGCCCCAATTAAACGTTGCCCTAATAAGAGTTGCTTTGATCATGGTATCTGTTTCCAGCAGTCAAACCCTAAGACAAGTGGCCGTCTGTATTATTGAACTGAATGTGGGTGGCTTCAACCCCATAGTATCTGATGCAGTTTTTCTTGGATTAAAGCCTACAATTTGGCATTTCTAACAAGTTCAAGGTGGCATGGCTACATCAGAGGTCATACTTTGACAAATACTGGTGTCAGAGATTGACCTTGGAGTCAAAAGAATTTGCTTTGAGTCATTCATTTACCTTCTTCCCAACAAGCAAGCATGCAAGCACATGTAACCTGTGTCTCCTCACCTGCAATGTGTGTAATGAGATCTTCCTTACACAATACTGAGACAACATCGGACACATAGTAAAACTTCAAAATGGGGTCTCCCTTTCCCACATAGCCCACCTCTGAAAGGGAAGAGAAGCAGCCAGATGGGGAAGGTATTCCACCTGCTCCAACTCATATTTTAGGATTTCAAACTGGAATTGGGGAGACAAAAAATCCCGTTGTTATCTCCCCAGGTTGTCACAAGGTACATCCAGCTGACCCCCAGATGGGAAACCGAGGATTCCTTTGCTGTGACTTTTAAGTACAGCTTGCAAGTCAGCTTCCTAGCCATGTCCTGTGGCTTGTGGAACAGAAGCCTTCTTGAAAGCTCCTCTGCAGCTAGGTGGCTAACCACTCTGCCTGCTTCTTAGTAATGCTTTCCTTCTGCAACAAGACTGCCCAGCATGGAGTCACCATGCACATTCACCAGCCCAGGCTGCTGCTGCACATCAGAGAGACAGCAAGGAGAAACCAGATGCCCTTACAGAGCTGATACTGTCTGGAAAGCTCACATACGTGCTGGCTCAGCATTAAGGCTCACAGGTGACAAGTGACTATTAACTTTCCAGAGACTTCCACTGTCTATATTCCAACAGATTTGAATGTCAAAGGGTTATGCTAAAAGCAGTTCTCTAGCTTTGAGGAGAGTCATTCTCCCTTCACTGACTCCGTTGTCATGTATGTGACTGTCATATGGGGTATTGACTAATGAGCAGGCTACTTCTCAAGTTTGTATTTCCTTCATACACCAAGTTTCTCCTCTTTCCTGTTCCTCGCCTGACCCCAAAGTGCCTTTATTAACAGACATTTATTGTGAAGCTTTAGTGAGTTCTCCATAGGAAGGACATTTCACAATGAAAATATGAACATATGAACAATCACATCTATACAGAAAAAGAGTCAAAAAACACAAATATTTTGTACACAACAACATCTTACATACATACATACACACACACACACACACACACACACACAGCCTCTTTTGCAGTATAGGAATACTTTGACTGCACCAGCCTTACTACTGAACTTGAATAAGTGGCTCTGAGTTATTTCATTTAGTTCATTACTCTATATATATATATATATATATATATATATATATATATATATCGGTGAGCCTTGCAAAGACAACAAATTAAAAATACCTATCTAGCTCCCCTATCCCTTGAATCTTGCTACCATTGTGTCCTGCCATCAAGAGAAAATGTAGACATCGCTGATTATGTGGCAGCACTTTCCGCTTGTGAGAGATGGTTGTCCACACCTAGTAGTTTCCTAATGTTGAGGAAATATCTAATGAAAGTGTTTTCTCTCAGCTTTAAAATGCACACAGAGTCATCATAATTTCCCTCAAGATGGGTTCCTGTTGCTGATGGCTTTTCACAGTGGCACTAGAAGTATCTGGTATACCAGATATCCTGTGGATACCACCACCTTTGGTTCTGTAGGCATTCCTGCAGAGGGGGCTCTAGGGTAGGTGCTCATTGTAAAAGGGGGCATCTGAGACCAAGGACCAGGGTCTTTCACAGTTTCCCTGATAGAAAACCACATTTTCTATCAGTCTATATCTACTTGTTTTCTCTACAGTATATATTGAGAAATTCTTTGTATAGATACATATGGGTCCTCACTAACCTCAATTAGTCAATTTTCCCATTTTCCAACAAATTAATATATATATATACTTTATACAAATATGAACTGCCTAGTCCCTAAAAACTGTATTTACTTTCTTAATTTATTTGATTGTCGGGAGAATTTATTAAGATGATGCATGGGGAAATGGTGGTTTTGAATTGGGCTAGAAATACAAATACATGCATAGCTTGCTTTCTTCCCATCTTTCCTGTGTTGCCTCTGAATTTAAATGTATTTTGGTTTTTTCCCCTGAAGGATTGTCATTCTTTTCTTATTGATTGAAATAAGAGGTTTTCAGATGTTTGCCAAAATTGTCTATGCAAAATCTTTCCTATTGGAAAAAAATCCTCTTTAAAAAGGCAAGTTATCATCTTTTGAAGTACTGCAAGATTGTCAATTCTTGGACTATTCCTTTTCACATGTGGAGCAGTGCTTCAGGCGGTGCCAAAATAGTATGTGATTGCTGCCATCAGCAGCAGCATGAGCAATCCGACACTGACTCCCTCAAACATGTGGGATTCTGCACTTATTTCTATGGCACTAACATATCTATTACCATACACATCAGATATGAGCCTGCACAGAACCTGACATCCTGAAAGGTCAACCAGAGGGTTTGTAGATCTTGTCAATAATTACCCTAAAGAATGGAGAAACAAAAGCCTAAGTCTAGGCCTTGTTAATTCCACCCTGCTGCTTCCAGGGCGTCTACTCAAGTGTCTCTGATATTTCAAGACTTTGAATGAGCCTGCAGGAAAGATGAGATCTAATATCAGCTTAAAACATGAAAAGGCATTCCAGGCAAAGAGGGGAAGCAAATGAATAGATTCGGAGGGATATTTGCCCAAAGAATTCTATCAGATGATAAAGTGATAAAGATTATTTAAAAAAAAAACAAAAAAACAAAAAAACAAAAAAAAACAACTTTCCAAGCTAGGACAGAGGCTTGTGAATCTGACAGAGGGAAGGTCAATTCACTTTGCACTATGTCAGAAGTGGGGGTGGGGCCAAAAATCTAAATATAGGCTCTGATGAGTGATCAAGACATAAGAATCTCTGCATCACAATCCCAACCTTTTTTCTCTATGTATCACAGCAATTCAATTTGTACCTAACCTTTTAACATTTACATGTAATATTACTGTTTTTGCAGTGACAAGGCTCAACCGTAGTGTCTTTCACATGCAATGAAAATGTTCTACCACTGAATGACAGCCCTAGCCCACCAACTCATATCAATAAGGTGATGGGAACTCTATATCAAAATCATTGCTAGTAGAGATGATCAGTAAGTGTATAAAAAAATGTCAATGTCAGGAAAAATGATGGAGAGGAATGTAGCTAAAGCCACAATATCAACTGACCTTCACTAAAAAGCTTCCTATCAGAAAACCCAGAAGTGGACCACTGGGATCACACAGTGGGTAAAGGCACTTGCACACAAGCTTGGTGACATAAATTCGATCCAAGGAATCCACAGAGAGGACACAGAGGACCAATTCTTTCATTTTGTCTTCTGATTTATTCTCATCTGCCATAACGGGCAGGTGTACCCACTTCTAAAAGAATAAAGGAATGAAAAATCACAGAGAACTTTTATAAAACCTGGAAAGGAACAAAGGCATCAAGGATGCAGAAACAGCGAATTCTTCACACTCTTGCTGGGAGGGTAAATAAACATGGCCATTGTGGAAAGCAGTGTGGATGGCCCTCAAAACATTACAAATATGTCTACCCATGATCTCTGCCCCACTCCGGGTAGAAATTCAAATGAAAGGAATACAGTATATAAAAAATAAATGGCCATGTTTATTGGTGTGGCATTCACTGAAGCACAAATACAGAATCAACAATGTACCCATTTTTAGATGGCTGAGGAAGGAAGACACTTGGTCCAAAGGCAAAGTGGAGTGCTATTCAACCACCCTGTCATGTACAGCCTCAGGATGGAGAAGGAGGACACTGTGTCTGTGCTGAAATAGAACAGGCAGAGGATCAAATGCCACATATTTCCTCTCATCCACGGACACTAAACGTATTGGTTACATGTAAGATGAGAGTTTATTAGAAATCACCTGAGACTAGCCAGGAGCCTTGTTATCAGGAGGATGAAGTAGGAGTGGAAATGAAGCTGCATGGTGCAGTTAGCAGATGAGATGATGCTAATGTTTACAGTGTGGCAAGTGACTATTGTCTATTATTAATCAGGCATTTCAAAACAACCACGGGAGCATTTGAAGCTTTGCAATACAGCTAATTAATAATATTTGAGGAGATGCAAATGATAGTTACCTTGATTTGATCATTGCATACTGTGGTTGTCATAATGTGCCCCACAAATGAACACAATTATTATTTTGGTTTTGGTTTTGGTTTTTGGTTTTGGTTTTTTTTTTTTTTTTTTTTTTGAGACAGGGTTTCTCTGTGTTGCCCTGGCTATCCTGGAACTCACTCTATAGACCAGGCTGGCCTCAAACTCAGAAATCTACTTGCCTCTGCCTCCCAAGTGCTAGGATTAAAGGTGTGCACCACCACTGCCCAGCAAATGAATACAAGTATCATGTCAATTAATTTAAAACAGAAAACAAAAAATAAAAAAAAAACCTCTGCACATCATAAAGAGCTGACAAACTCTCACATTTCCTACAGAATCACAACAGGATTGGCCTAACCCCACATTTTTCCAATCCACTTTGCATTTTGTCTTGTGTTGCCTTGCGTGTCATTTCATAGACTTCAGAGATACTAGAGGAGTAGATTTCTGAGCCTGTTGGATATTAAAATGAGGAGAAAAAATTATGTTGTCTTGGAGCTTCATAACTCAAAATATGTATTTCTATAGGACTTGCAGTAGACAGTGGATACAGGAAACACATCCACTTTTTAAGGAATTTGCTATATTTATCATGTATATATGTCATGGGGTCTATGTAGGTCAGAGAGTATCTTTTAGGAGTCAGTTCTTCTCTTCCAGTGTTCAGGCCCCAGTGCTTGAACTCAGCTCCTCAGGCTTGATGCCTTTGATTTTGAGCCAATCTGCTGGATTATTGGCTCATGCTTGTTGGCCTCAGCAAGCTGTTGAGATAGTGGGTATGACAGGAAAGGTAGAGTGGAAGGGATGAAATTTGAATAACCAAGTCTGGAACTAAGCTGCTGGAACCCAAGGACAATTTATATTCTGTAATCCCATTTCATGGCACTGTATCAATCCCATTAGTATCCTCATGGTTCTGGTAGTACTGCTTGCCTAGCCCATGTGGTGGCTTATAGAAAGTACTCATAAGTACCATGTGGGAAAATTAATCTTTTTAAAAATATGTTATTATATTTTTTTATTTATTCTGCATGGGGATGGGGTGTCCCTATGCCACATCATGAGTATAGAGTTAAGAGCACACTTCACAGGATTCAGTTTCCTTCTTCTACCATGATGGTACCAAGTTCTGTTTCTCAAGCTTGATCATCAGCACATTTATCTAGTGAGGCATTTCACCAGCATGTGGGTACTAGTTTCATTTCTGTCACCATGATAAAACATAAGGACCAAAAGCAACTTTGGGAGATAAAAAGGTTGTCTTGCTTACAATTTCAGTTCATAGACCATCCTTGAGCTCAAGGCAAGAACTCAAGACAGGAACTTGAGGACAGGCCTGTTTGTTACTCTAAGTACATTATCTCAGAATAGGGAGCTTACTTCACAATAAAGAATGTACAGAAGCAATCATGGAGGCTGCTATGTAACGACCCATAGATTGTTTTGTGCTTATCTGGCTTTCTTTTACAGTTCAGGGGCACCTGCCTAGGGAATAGAGCTACCCTCAGTAGGCTGAGCCCACCTATATCAATTAGCAGCCAAGTCAATCTCCCACAGACACAAGAAAATCTGGTCTACACAATTTCTCACTTCAGATATTTTTTTCTTCAGGTAAGTCTGGGTTCTGTTAAGTAGACATTCAAAGCCAAACAGAACAGCAGTGGAAACGCAGGTTTAAAATTAAAATCGTTATACTGCTATTGTCTATTATTATTTATATGGTCAAATTTCATTAATAGAGACTTAGAAGTTTTTGGCATGTGTTTGACATCATAGATATGGAATTTGAGGTCATTGTAGTCACTAACAAGGTACGAGGTTGACAAATGCTTCTTGTTGGCAAAATACTATACATATTGTTAGCATCTTAGATAAGCTAAAACCCAATAAAAAGAATCCAAAAACATAAGTTAGTGCAAAATCCTCACCCT
>JADRCD010200679.1:7592-24874 GCA_019843815.1 Montemys delectorum | reverse complement strand
TACACAGAGAAACCCTGTCTTGGGAAAAAAAAAAAAAGAAAGAAAGAAAGAAAGAAAGAAAGAAAGAAAGAAAGAAAGAAAGAAAGAAAGAAAAGAAAAGAAAAGAAAAGAAAAGAAAAGAAAAGAAAAGAAGAGAAAAGAAAAGAAGAGAAAAGAGAAAAAAATCAAAGGCCAGCCTGGAATATATGAGAACTTGTCTCCAAAAATAAATTAAGTAATACTAATAATCAAATGACCTTTAAATAAATAATTAAATGGTGTATTTCTAGGTGGTAGAAAGGCAAGAACAAACAAAATTCAAAATTAATATGTTGAAATAATTTTTCAAAACACCAGGCAAGGGGCTGTAGAGATGGCTCAGTGGTTAAGAGCACTGCTTGTTCTTCCAGAGATCTTGAGTTCAATTCCTAGCAACCACATGGTGGATTACAACCATCTATCCTGGGATCTGATGTCCTCTTCTGGCATGCTTGTATACATACAGATAGAGCACTCATTTACATAAAATAAAATTTAAAAAAACACCAGGCAGGAAATTAATTAAATGGAGACTAAATGAACAATTCAAAACAATGAAACAAAGAGCTGGTTTCAAAATAAACAAGAGTGACAAATAACTGACCAAGTAATCAACAGAAATGTAAAAAAGGAAAACAAGGAATTAAATTAAAAGGTGACCTAAACAACTAAAGATGAAAAGAAATTTATAAAAACTTATATTCTGATTAAGTTGAAAAGTCAGGAAGAAATGGCGAAACTTCTAAATTCATAAGATTCCCAAAACTGAATCAAAAAGAACATAAACAAGATTAATATATCTATTATCATCAGAGAAATCAAAACAGATCCCAGTCAGAATAACTACCATCAAAAAAACAAACAATGGGCTGGAGGGCTGACTCAGTGGTTCAGAGCAGTTGTTGCTCTTACAAATGACCTTGGGTTGTGTCCCAGGACCCACAGGGCAGCTCACAAACGGGAGGAGTCCTAGATCTGATTCCAACTCTACTATCATATTTTTTCCCCACCTCAAAGGTACATTGGATCCAATATGAAGTGAGTCAGGATCTTTCCACCTTCCATTTCAATGAGGCTTTAGTTTAATTAAAAGTAGAATAACATTTACATACATAATCATCCCACCTCCACAAGAGGCAGCTAAGAGCTTCTTATGAATGCGCATCCTGCCTCAGCCTTGGGGAGGGTTTCACAAAGCTCTCCTGAAGATCTTTGCCTTTCTTTGAAGACAATGTTGACAGACTGTATCAGTGAAAAACTTAGCTGAATAAAATCTTTTGGAGGCTTAAATGAACCATTCGTCATGCTGGTTGTTCATATCTGGGGCAAAATAGACACAGATGCTCCAAATAGAGACCATTTGTGTGCACACAAATATTTGGTGGTTTGGGGACTCTTTCAAGCAGCTCTGCCTAGCTTGATCTCTGTTACAAGAAGCATCATCAATTGCTCTCCATTTGCCTGTGAAGGTGGTGGAGGCCCTGGGGAGAGGAAGTGACCAAGGTTAACTGCGGAACTGGGCCTCTGTTCTTGGTCCTTCCCACCATTTCACACCATAAGATGACTTCCTTATTTTTTTTCTGTGGTTTTCTGGGATTGGTGTTTTGCCAAAACTCAGGGTCAAGAAGGTCAGTGTGACGTTCGCAGTAAAGAAAGCAGAGAGATAAGGTCTAAGAATTAGGAGATGCTAGAACAGCAAAGGTTCTGAGGAAAACCCCTATGAACGAGGCTACCTGGGTTCAACACAAGTTACGTCAGTAATTGCCTTCATGAACCATGGACCGTCTGCCTGTCTGTGGTAAACATCTGGAACTTCAATGTTGAAAGAGAACTGAATCCATAAAGCATTTGTTTTGTAAGCACAACGACCCAAGTTCAATCCTACAGAACCCACATAAAAATCCAGGAATTGTTACACACCTATAATCCCAGAACTAGAGACGACAGAAATAGGTAGATCCCTGGTGCTTACTGGACAGTGGGAGCAGCCTATGCTGAGAGTCCCACATCTCACTGAGAGGCTCTGTCTCACATAAACGAGGCAGATGTCTCCTAAAGAACCATACTCAAGCCTGCCCTCTGACCTAGACCTGCATGGACACACATATGCATGGGTACCCCACTTACAAACACACACAAAGGCACACAAACTTGTATAGACTTATGTACACACATGTGCGCACAGGCACACACACACACACACACACACACACACACACACACACTATCTGAAGCTTCCCTCGGCTCCTGTTTCTCCCCATGTATCCAGGAACCCTGACTGTAACATCAGCCATGGGGTCAGGACCAGCAATCTAAGCTAAGCCCATGAGCCTATGCGTTGATTCAGCAATGACCACATGGACAAAGATAGTACAGTCAGAAAAAACTCCAGGACTTTCAAAGTGAATGGTGAATGCTGGGACAAAGATACCCAATGGATATACTCTCCTGGGAGTTACTAGAAGCCATCTTGGGAAGGTGAAGGGAATCTGCTTGAAGAAGAAGTGGATACCTTAGAAGGCAAAAGCACAGAAAGCAACTGAGTCTGTGACTATAGCAGTGAATCTCTGACTTGAAGCCTCCTTCAGTTACTTGAAATAGTAAATCACCACTGATGCCATTTTGAGTTGTGTTTCCTGTTAACTACCCCCGAACATCATGATTCACAGAGCTTTCTGAACTGAACAACAACAATAATAATAACAATAACAATAATAATAACATCCACCTTTGTGTGTGTGTGTGTGTGTGTGTGTGTGTGTGTGTGTGTGTGTGTCCACATCGTGAGAGCAAGGACTCTTCCAATCTACTTGTGGGTAGTTAGAATAAAATAAAAATAAAAAAATAAAAAATAAATAAAAAAGCAAAGCACTTCAGATAAATATCACATTTAACAAGAGGGGTCCAAGACAAAACCATGCTGCCCACACGTTTATATACAACTCATTTGGGTGTTAGACTTAAATTGTGTCTGTTGGAAACAGCTGCTACAAGAGAGCAGGGCTATTCTGTCATAATCTCACTGTGCATCATTTTTCCAGTGATTTTACTATCTTTTCCCAGTATCCCCTGGGTTAGTGTCTTTAACCTATTATGTAATGATATTTCAGGGCCTGGAAGATGAATTGCTCTCTGTGTAAAATATGGCAGCAGATCTATACCCCTAAGCTCTGATAATTAGTTTTTAATGTAACTACAATTCTTCTGAGGAGATGTTTTTGAGCTCTAAAATCTTCTTAAAAGCATCCCTTAGGCTGAAATTAAGTTGGAAGGAGTGTCATGGAGGTCTGTGGTGAGAAGCGACTTGGGCTCAGGTTACCAACCCCTTCTGACTTGATTCATGCGCCTCTGGCAGTGCGAGGCTGGACCTCCTTCTCACCTTTATGGCCAGGCCTGTCCCTGCATGCAGCCACCAAGGCAAAGGGAGAAAATGTACTTCATCAATAGACCTGACAAGGAGTAATGGTTACAAATGGGTTTTAAAGCTGGGAGGGGCTGAACAGGGCAGGGCTCAAAGTGGAGCTCAGAGGGAAGTGGGCCGACCAGGGCCATTGGTGCAGCGCACCCGAGGGCCTTTCTCAGTCCAAACCATTAGAGAGGTGGGTATTATTCTACTGCATCAACGAATATTTATTTTAGTTAAGACATTTAAATTTTTTACAGACTAGATCTGATCTGTTCCTGAAAAAGAATATCAGATATCTCCTGGAATTTTTGGACCCATGGGCCCCAGCTGTGGATTCCCAGTATCATCCACTTCTCTGTGCACTTTGTCTGCAAAACGTAGTCTCTTGCTCTGTTTGGATAGTCTCCCCCAAAGAAAGGGTTGTTTGTTCTCTGAAAAATCGAACAAGTCAACTTGTCCATATGGACTGAAGGGTAGGTGGCCCGACAGTGTTGGCAACTTTCCCAATGTTGCAACCCTTAAATATTTCATGTGTGGTGAGCCCAACTCTAAAATTATTTTGTTCTACTTCATAATTGTGATTTTTGCTACTGTTATGAATCATAATGTAAATTTCTGTGTTTTCCAGTGGTCTTAGGTGACCCCATGAAAGGGTTGTTCCATACCCTCTGGGGTCAAGACCCACAGATTGAGAATCCCTGATCTAGGCCATTAGCCCAGGATAAGCTTAACCAGCCCCGTAATGAGAAAAGCAACAAACATGAAGAGCCATAGCGGACAAGGTGGCATGGAATGCTAGGTTCTCTTTGAACTCCAAATCTCCAGTGTTTAGAGGATCTGTGAAAACGTTTCCCTTCTCTTTGCCTGAAGCTACCCACCGAAAACCTTGAAAGTGTTTTGAAGCCAATACACACTGAAGAACTTCCCTTTGCTCATCAGTTAACCTTAGAGGCGGCCCCTGACAGCATCCTTCTGGCCTGGGCTCCACCAGGCCTAACTGATGGTTAGTCTCCTTGGGATGTGGGGTCCCATGGTCAAGGATGGTTCACAGGGGAACTGCAGGGACAAAGATTGTTTCCTTTGTCCATCTTTTTGATGGTCCAATGAAAAGAATGTGACCAAAATTTGATCTTCCTGCTTCCAGGGTAGGGGGTGGGATGTTGAGGGTGGGGGTGGGGGGTTAGGTGATGGACCGACTTCGACCTACTACAGAAAAGCAATTCTATAAAAGCATACACAGTGTGATTTGATGATCCTGATGATCCAAGTTGATACAGAGTACCGAGTGGGATTCACACTGCATCCTTTACGTCCTATTTTCAGCATAACACTTTCTTTCACTGGGAGGTTTGGAATATTGGTATGTTGCTCTGTTGTGTTTGTGGCTGAAGGCAAATCTATTAACTCTAAACCCCAAGGAACCCAGTGGGTCAAGAAGCACTCTCGGATCAATATTCTGCCCAGACCAAGATGGGGCTTCTCAAACATCTGTGTTTGCCATGTGGAGGTTACAGAAAGCAGGACCTGGAGAGGACAACGTGTGTAGACATGGTGACTGCCTGTCCCAGCTCACTGGGGTTGCTGCAACATGGGCACTGTATGCCAGGTGGCTATAAATAACCCATCTTTATTTTCCATAGCTCCAGAGGATGCAAATACCAAGATAAAAAGGTTGGCAGGTTATGTACCAAGCAGTGGTCCATTCTTTAAAGGTGACATCTTCTGTCATGTGATGGATGGTAGATGAACAAACTCCCTTCACGTTAGCCCTATTTGTGACACAATGCCTCCAAAGGCTCTTGTCTGGATTACCTTTCTTACTTCTGTGATCAAAGACCTGACAAGAAGGAAGTCACACTTGAGAGATATACGATCCATCATGGATGGAAGATACGGTAGCAGTCCTGTGAGGGGCTCCTCTCACTGCAGCCACAGCCGGGAAGCAGGGACCCAACTGCTGGTACCCTGCTCTGTTTCTCCTTTTTATTCCATCGAGGACCCCAGCCAATGGGATGTTTACCTATTTAGGGTGGACTTTGCCATCTCAATTGATTAACCTGGACAACCCTTCACAGACACACTCAGAGCCTTCTTTTTTCTTAGTGACTCTAGATTGTGTCAAGATAATCATTGATAGCAACCAGCAGGGACCCTGTGTCTCGGTCACAATGAGGATGAGGTGTCAACATGAATTTTGAGAGACTCAGACACTCAGAACAAAATCTGAGAAACTGTTTTTACAGAAAGAAGTCTCTCCTTATTTGCGTTTCAAAGGACAGAACAGGATTGATAGTCTTGAAGTATAAACAAATAGATACCAACCCACAAAGAAAGCACATTCAGACTGTGAGCCCTAGGAGTGAGGGATGAGCCTTGCTGTCCCACACACTAAGAAGGGGGTAAAAACAGTGGCTTGCCTTTCCACCGAATCTTTGCCATATGTCTAACAAGAATCAACTAGGACCCTGGAACCTGGGGTGACTGAAAGAAAAAGAACCTGAAGACCCTGGGAGGAAAGGCCAATGTGAATGAAGCTAAAAGAGGAAGCTAAGCTCACATGGCTAATGGACCAGAGAGAGTAGAGCAATGGACAGAGCAAGATGGAAGAACAGCTCTGCCTCCGAGCAATAGGTCAAGACTTTGGGCTGTTGATGGGGGCAGGGCTGAGAAAAGCATTGAGCATCAGAGTAAGCATCAGAGTAAGCTTAGTTGAGGGGCAGAGAGTGGCGCAACAGAAGCACTCATTTAAAAAGACTAACCTGGCAGTAGCACAGAAGATAGATGTTACAGACACACCAAAGAAAAGACAGGCCACATGGGAAACGATGGTAACCATGACCACAAGGCATGGAGGCCCAGGCAGGGTGTGGGAAAAATCAGAATCAAGAAACTCTTCATCTGCCTCAAAGATTAGGTTGACCTTTTGCACTCAGCACAAGGCAGAAGATTGAAAATAGTCTCCATGCCCAATGAGTTTGTTTTGTTCTTTATGACGGTATCTTTTTTGAACAGCTAACTAAATAAACAAAAGAGACCTGGCTGCTTTCTGGATTACATCATCTTTGGTTATCCTGGTCCCCTGTACCTCAGTGGTTGCCAGTGAACCACACCTGACACCGGATGCCTTCAAACAGCCTGCAACCTGCTTTAACTGCTGCTGAAGTGACACTGTTGTCCCAGCCGAGGCTTCTAAAAGGTTTGGAAGCTTCTACTTTAACCTCTGTGTAAAAAGTCCATCCACCAACTAAGTGCTCTAGAGAGACACTGTGAAAGAGATGCCCTGGAACAAGGACACACACACACACACACACACACACACACACACACACACACACTATAGAGAGAGACAGAGACAGACAGAGACAGGGAGAGACTACTGCAGCCCAAGCATATGAGACACTTGAATGCAAAAGATACCTTAGCTGTTCCAGCCCCAAGGGACATCATGTAAGAAAGGCATGAGGGCAGGCAGATCCATGGCAATGACTGTGCCCTGCTCAAATGCGTAACTCACAGAGTCGTGGGAAACAACAAAATTTGCTGTCATTTTAAGCTGTCTCATCTTTAAGTAGTTCCTGAAACAACAATGGATCATAGAAAAATGTTTCTGCAAATTCTATAAAACTCACTTCCATGGGAACTATTTCTCTCAACTCATGGGGAGGGCCTAGCAGTCATGTCAGTAACTATAGCACCCCTGACTACGCTGTTGGCCTAGGGATAGAATTTAGAATTGAAGCTGGTCTGTCCAGAGACCGTCCGGGATAGATCCATACAGACTTTCCCAGTTATTTGAGAGCCATCTTCAGTCATGACATATGTCTAGGAGAAAGACAGAAGAATAAAGAATAAAAAGACCTCATGTCAGTTTACAACACTACCCAATCCCAGCATCCTCTCTTTTCATGAGTACCTGCAGTAATTTAAGTCATCGTGAATGATTTATAATTCCCACTTGTAATTAGAGTGACTTCATCTTATAAGCAAGTAAAAAAAAATAGTGTGTGTATGTGTGTATATGTGTCTGTGTGTGTGCACGCACACACAGACACACACGTACATGTGTGCATGTGCACAACTTAAAAGTTCTCCACTTCTTATGGTTTGAATGTAAAATATCCTCCATAGGCTGATGTGCTTGAGCATGTGGTAGCCCAGTTTTGGAAGGTTATGCAACCTTTAGAGGGTAGAGCTCTTCTGGAGACCCTGGAGGGTTATCTTCCTGCCACTGTTCTGCTTTCTGCTCCATTGGAGCCACCCGACCATAATGGGTTGTATCCCCTCAGACGGTGAGAAAAAAAACAATTCCAAGTTGCTTTTGTCAGGTAGCCTGACATAGAAACAAGAAAAGCAATGTCCATCCAATGATTAACTAATCTACCATCTGTCTCTTCTGATGCCTCCCTCAAACAACAACGGAACTGTTCTCTGATTAAATGAAGCTCTCTTCAGGGTAACTACAGTTAGACCTAGTGGAGAGAATGAGTGTTAACCTAAAAGAAGGAGTAATCCATAGATCAGGAGCCAAAGGAGATCATCCTATCCAATCACATTAGAGGGTTCTCCAGTCAGGGTCTGGGAATGGCTAGCAACAATCCACCCTTCAAAAAATGCAGGGGTTCTAAGAACACAGACCCCCTTCTCCATGACAGTGCAGCAGCCAGAGCAGAAAGCTGTCATGATGGATGTGACCGCATAGCTCCCGCCAAGTGGAACTTTCAAGCAAATTGAACTTGCACTATCCATCACCAAGGGTGAGAGGCTGGGACCCATTCTTCTGTGTCAAGTGCAATTGACAAGGGGAGCAAGCCATCACTTAGAGCTTGCAGTTCCATCTCCTACGTTCTTAGGCAGCTAAAGTAAAGCTGAGGGTCTGCAGACTCGAGTCAGTCCGGCAACATGTCTCACTCAAACTCTGAGAAGCAAGTCCTAAGGCGTAATGAGCCTGGGAGAAAAGGCTCCAGTGGCGGAGAAAGCAGAGCTGTTCAAGGGAATGTCTCCTGCCTTCATGGGTACTACCCTTTCTGCATGCCTCACCCTCTGAAGAAACGAGGGGCGATGCTTTTAAACCATACTTTACATTCCCTTCAGCCCATCCTCTTAGGGAAGTACCTTGGTAGTAAAGCAGGTGATGTTAGCATCGCTTTCTACATCCTGTACCTAGCTAGTTCTAGAAGAGAGTGGCCACATGGCTGCTCCTAACCCTGGGAGCATGTATGTAATCAGTCATTTAATGGCACATATTACATTAAAGCAACCTGAAATCTTCAACAGAACACCTCCTTTCCGGCTTCCACATGTGTAGAACCCCACAACTTACCACGGGCTTTCGCATATCGTTCTTTATGATGATGGTGGTGATGGTTCTTGTAGCTGAATGTGTGTGTAGCAGATGCTCTCACGCATACTTTATCTCTGCCAGCATCTCCTCAGACTTTCACCAGTCTTATGAGGTGGGGACACAGATGAGGAAATAGAAACCCAGAAGCGAAGCTGTTAGCCTTGTGGCCACACCACCAAGAAACACCAGGAGCACAAAGCCCCATGGTTCAACTTAGCTCAAGAGGCATTCTTTGACCCGTTCTTTGTTGACAATTTCTGCAGAAAAGAGATGGTAGAAAGGCCCTGCCTTCCCCTTCTGGCTTTTCTAAGGATGTCTCTGGACCTTGGTGATCTAGTCTACAGCTTTATGCCACAACGCCGGCCTTATCCTGGCCGAAGATGAAACCCACAAGGCCCTGGGTTAGATGCTCAGTGTTGCACGAGCACATACCTGCAATCCCAGCCCTAGGGAAGCTGAGTCAGGAAGTTCTTGAGTTCAAGGTCATCCCGGGCTACACAGTAAATTTGAGACCACCCTAGGCTACCTTGTCTCAAGAAAACTTAGATAAATAAATAAATAAATAAATAAATAAATAAATAAGAGAATGCCCATGTTTCAGGACATACAAACAGAATACTTACAACTATACTAACGTGGCTTGATTGTGGAGTGAGTAAAGGCAGAAATTTCAGGCACAGAGCAAATGAGGTCAAAAATGCCAATGGGCAGGGGTCAGTGGCTGGTAACAGAGGAGCTTACCCCCATATGTTTAAAATGATTTCAAAATGACGTTTTAAGATTCACGAGTACACATTTGTACGTTAAGAATTTTAGGGTAGACTTCCATTTACAGAGTTGGACCTGACAGAACAGGGATGGGCAAAAAAATGGAAGGAGGGAGAGAAGGAACAAGGGAGGGAGGGGAATGGAGAGAGGAAGGAAGGGGAAAATGGAGGGCCTCTCTTAGAGTCCCTGAAGTTCTCTAGCGTACCCATTGCTCTTTGCAGCCCTAGAAAGAGAATCTTGTGCTCAGCAGGCCTGTGGAGGAAGAGGCCCCTCCTCTCTGCTGCTGAGCTCACTGGGCCCTAGTGAAAATGGAGGAGGAGGAGCAGGCAAGGGAGAGGAGGCCCTGCAACACCTGAGACAATAAGATGCCCAGTCCCCCCCCCCCACTCCTGCTCTCCCCACCACCACCTGAACTGAAGCAATTTGGTCAAAATGGTCCGGGAGCTGCTCCCTCTCACCTCTCCTCACAAGGACCCAGAGCCCTATTTGGCTCAAGCCAACTTATGGCTTTTGCTCATTATTTTTCCTGTTGAACTCTTGGACCATAGTGAAGATCATTTGCAAATAAAACCGAGGGTTTCAGAAGGGTTTAGGAGACAATCAAGCAGGCAGGGATATAGTCTCCCCTGTCAAATCGGCCTGACCACCCGTTATTATTCTCTTCCTTTCTCTTTCTTTTTTTTTTTAATATCACTCATTTTTTCTCCCTGTTAAAGTTGTTTCTATTCATCTCGCTTCACCATTGCCCAGACCAATCTTCCTAAATTAGCAGAGGCCTGCAAAGACCCTGTGTGGAGGAGAAGAGGGGGTGGGGGGAGGGGAGACAGACAGACTGTCTGCAGCAAAACTATTTAATTTGAGCTGGTTACCCCTTCTGAAAAATGATGTCCACATCTGATAAGGAGACGAGCAGCTTAAATTGTTCCATCAGAAGCGAGCTGCCTGTTTCTGAAGCTCATTCCAGACAATTGGAAACTGTTCTCGTCTCTCCTTTTTTTTTTTTTTTTTTTTTTTTATAAGGCAATTGCCCAACTTGAAGGCTGTTTGTGATTGAAGTAGAGGCCACAATAATTTATACGGTAAAAGCCTCTATCTAGATCAAATTGTATATTTTCTAGGTAACTATGCTGGGTAAATAATCCCTCTGTTTCATCTGTAATGCGGTGTCTTTATGCATTCTGTCCAGCGAACCCTCCTCTGGGAACGGATTTCCATGCTGGTGCACATGTAACTTGCTACTTAATACAGTTAATATGGTTTTTGTCTTTGCCGATGAGAATTTTAAGTGTTCTCTCTTCCCTTCTTAGAGCGGGTTTGCCCCGTGAATGTGCATTTGTTGCCCTGATGGGTCTTTTCCTGTTCTAATTAATATGACACGGTGGCATTGTCATCAGCCAGTATTTATGGAGCAGCCCTCCAAGGCTTGGGGCCTGTGTTGGGGGCTTTAATTAAAAGGTACTATCTTATTCTAGGGATCTCTGCACAGAGACCTCCACACAGCTGTGCAAGTGCGGCTAGATACGTTCTGGCCATAGTATCTATGCTGTAGGAAACAATGGGTTGGGTAAATAGATTATTAGAGAGCCCTGATCACTATATCAAGTGAAATGGAAAGATACCTACCATACATTGCAAAGCCCAAAAATAAGACGGAAAAAAAAAATTTAAATAGTACAGATGAAATGATCTCATCTTCATAGGGAAAAAAGCATCTCAATATATGGTATGTGTTTGTGTTTTTTAAAGAGGTTTCACGTTTTAATGACTTACTCTGTGTGCTCACGCATCTGTGGAAGCCGGAAGACACCCTGCAGGAGTCAGTTCTCTCTTGCCACAGTGTGGGTTCTGGGGGTTGAACGCAGGCCACCAGGTTTAACCACAAGTGCTTTTACAGGCTGAGTCATATCACCAGCTGACATGCAATGCTATTCACATAGAGATGTGCATGAAGCTTATATTTGTATTTTTTTTAAAGCCTTGAATAACATACACCAAATTGTCAATCAAATCACAGAGAATTAGGACAAAAAAACAGAGGGCAAGAAAACATTTATAGTTTATTTGCATATTGTTTGAACTTTTGAGGTTTGAGTGTATGTGTGTGTGTATGCAAATGTGTTAGTGTGAAGTTATATGTGCACACATACATATGCATGTAGAAGCCAGAGGACAGCTGTTAGTGTTGTTTTATTCTTTTTGAGACAGGATCTCTCACTGGCCTGGACCTTGCCTAGTAGGCTAGGCTGGCCAGTAGCCAGTTAGTTCCAGGAGTCTAGCTACCTCTGCCTTCCCAAACCAGTGAGCCCAAGAGCACGCCACAGACCTTTGGTGTGTTCTCTAAGGATTATACTCAAGTCCTTGTGGTTGCAAAGCAAGCACATTACCAACTGAGCCATCTCCCCAACCCCACAAAAGAAATTATTTTTAATGAACTTGTTCCTTCAGAAACCATGTATTGTAAGCCTTTTATGTGCTAGACAAGGTGAGGCATTTATAACCATAGAGCAAGCAGCAGGAAGATGAAAAGAATTAAATGTCTCTTGGACATTCAGGATGGGGTACCTGCTGTCGCTTAGTGGACTATTGAAGGAATGGAAGAGAGACACATCCAGGTGGATAGAGGGCACTCTTATTTCCATTTTGATGATGAACGTAATCACCAAAGCAACCTCAGTGGCTTCATGGGAGGTCCCCAAGGCAAGAATTCTGGGCAAGGTGAAGAGAACACTGCGCTTCTTAGTTGTCTGCTATGATACAATACTCAAATGGGACAACTTCAGGTCTATTTCAGCTCACAGTTCAAGGCAAAGTCCATTATGGCAAGAAAATCCAGGCAGCCATGCTTGAAGCAGCCTATTATACAGACAGGAAACAGAAAAGGGTGAATGCCTGCTACTCAGCAACCTTTCCCCATCTACACAGTCAAGGATACCAGCCTAGGATAGCACCCCCACAGTGGGCAGGTCTCCCTGCCACAAGATAATCCCTGACAACTATGCCCAGAACCCCACATCTCATGTAATTCTATATTCTGTCAAGTTAATAGCTTAACACTAACAACCACAGTATAGTTCACTTAAAGACTTAGAACATAATGTTCTGCTGATGTCATCTACAAGCTATCTCACTGATATAAAAGAAATTACAAGATTTCTAGGAATCAATAATAGTGATGTGAAATAGAAAAGAAGAAGGCAGAATGCCCATGCCAAGCCTGCACCTATGCTGGAATTTTATCTATTGATGTGGTTGAATATAGTAGGCCTGTGTTGGAAACACAAGAGATTCCCAAAAGTAACCCCTGCAACATCTTCTTCCCAATCTATCCTTCTAAGATTTCATTTTCCTCCCAGTCCACTGTAAAACTATTCCTTGTGAATGTTATTCATAAGACGTGTTAAACTATTTTGTGGCATCAATCAAAATACACAATGCCCTTAAAGTATATTACCCATCCTTGGGACTATTCACGACAAGGACTGCTGGAGCCAACAGTCCCACACTCCACAGGTGGATGAATGCTGTCCTGAACCAGGCATTAACTGCTCCTTACCTACCTAGAGGAGACAATAGATCAAAAGATCAGTTTCTCAGATGCTGACATCACTTTGGTAAAAGTCTGGGACAATGGAAACCTAGGCCCAAATATTTTGACCATGAGTTTGTGTACCATATTAAATCCAGAGAGGTGTTGTACAAAGTCCAAAATCCAATGGGTTAAGGTGAAAAAAGTGGTAAACCTCAGTTCTCCTAGACCCCACTTCTTATCCAGGACACCTGATAATTCCAAAATCCACAGGCACATAAATCCACAGCTTTAAAGTGCTAACTCTGTACATAGCTGTTTCTATCCTCATGTGCTGTAAATAGTCAATAGATTATTTACATAACACCTCAGAAATGCAAATAGTTGTCATAGTATTTAGAAGATAATGATGAGAAAAAAGTCTACATAAGTTCAGTATAGAAAGGTGTGTGTGTGTGTTTGCAACAGGTTCTCACTTTGCTCAGACTAACCTTGAAATTACTATGCATCCAAAACTGACCTTGAACTCCTGATTTGCCATCTCTATCTCCCGAGTGCTGAGAATACCAGTGTGCACCACCATGGTCAGTTTGTGCAGTGCTGAGAATCAAAGCCAGGGCTTCAAGAATGCTAGCCAAGTATTCTGCCAACTGAATCCCACAGCTGAGCCATATCTCTAGCCTTAGACATGGAAATGCTTAAAATTAGTTTCAATCCACAATTGGTTGAACCCAAAACTATAGAATCCCTCAGTACTGTACTTGTCTAACAAAACTGCACCCAGGTATATATCTTCGGCAACAAGGGTAAAGTGTAAGTCAAGCTTCACTCCGACCCTCAAATAATACAAGGAGAGCACCCAGTGCCAGTAGAGAAGCCTCAGAAGCCTTTTCCATGTGCTGATCTCCATCACCCTCTGTGGATCTTACCAGGGGGAGAGCATCGCTGTATCTGATAGACACACGGTCATTGATGACCCTGTCATATTCATGGCTGTAACACTTGCTCCTGGGACCACATAACCAGAACACAGCACGGATGTGCAGCCACTGAGGAACAGGGTGCAGCTGGCTTCCCCTCCTCACACTAACGGCTTCCTTTAGCTTCTCAGTCTGGGCACTTGAGTTTCAGATAAAGTGCTCATCTTCCACAGCCGCGGAGAGGGCGAATTAAGAATGGTGCTCTCTCGAGCAACTACAAAAAGTTCTCATTTGCTCATTGAGTCAAGTTCCCTAATGGCCGGCATATGAGCCCAATTTCCAACCAGTCCTGAATTGGCCATTTCCCTCTCACTGGAGCAGGCTCCCTGTGGGGCAGATTGCCACAGGCTCTGCGGGTACCTGGAGGAACCACAGGAATCATCATCTCTGCCTTCAAGCCTTCTTATCTTCTGTGTTTTAAGTCTGTTCCAAGTCCTGCTCCTTCCGAGAGGAATGAGAAGTCCCAGCAGACCTTAGGCCCTTTGAATCTGCCTCAGCACCCCATATTTATTTTAAAACAATTATTCCTTATTTCTCAGGCCAGCCCAGAGAAAGCGGGGGATAAAACTGGAAGGAACCAGGCAATGTCTCATGCTGGAGAAATGATTTTAAAAATCACCATCCACAGGGCTCTATAGTCTCTATATTGATAGCTTTTAAAAGAATTCAGAGTGCTGGGAATGTAGCACAGTTGGTAGGGTGCTTGCCTGACATGCATAAAGCCCTGAGTTCAATCCCCAATAGGACATAATTAGGTACTACATAAAACAGGGTTCATTCCTGAGGTTCTAGGCTCCCTCCTTGGCCCTCTGCATGCTCTACCTGACTGGACTTTTTTTCCAGTGTAAGCCAGAGGCATGAAGCATGCACCCAGTCTAAGAGCCTCCCTTCTCCATGTACCAGCTCAGGTGCAGCCAAGAAGTATCTGGAACATTTTAAAGCCTTTATCAAGCTAGAGATGTAACTCTTGTTAGAGCACTTGTCTAGCATGTTCCAGGCCCTGGGTTCAATTCCCCGCAAAAAAAAAAAAAAAAAAAAAAAAAAAAAAGCCTTAATGTGATTTTAATTTAGGACAGTGGGAGGCTGTAGTGACTTGCTCTCCTGGCTTCTAAATGGGAGCCTTATGACTTTAGCAACAGCCAATGCTGTCAATACTGGCTTTGTCGGACACCTGCTCAATCCACTGCATGGGGCGGGGGTTTGGGGGACAGGCGGAGGAACTCGGGGGGAAGGGGGGCAGGAGGTGCTAGGGGGATGCTGTGAGTTTCAGGGTTGGTGGCTTGTTACTCTTTTCCATTCATGCTGTCCTCCCTGGAGGCCACTGTATAGTCAGTGGGGGAAGCCATCTGCACCTCACCTGAGCATTCACTAAGGGGACAGGTACCTACCTAGTGGCCTCAAGTGAAGGTGATGACTTTTGTTGCTGCTTTTCCAACTGTTCCCCCATATCTAACCAAAACGGATTAGTGTTCCACAGTGCCCACCCTTCCTCCTGAGACATTAAGACACTTACATCCTTACACACACACACACACAAACCCTTCCTCACCCCCATGCCTCCGGATAATGCTTCCCCCAGGAAATTCCCTCCCTCCTCACCTCCAGCCTCATTCTCAATCTTTTCCCTTCTGTTCTCAACTAAACAGGGCCCAGAGGGCCCCCCGCCACAGGAAACCTTCTGGTTCCAGTCCCCCACCTTAGTACCAAACTGCTTCCCCTTCCATAGCCCAGCAAACTCTTTCTCCATTTGTCAGAGAGCATTGTGCTCTGCCCCTCCCAGGTACATCCCTAACACAGGGACTGTATCTTTTCACACCTGTGTGCCCAGCAGGATCCTCAGATGATGCAGGCTGGGCCCAACTGCTTCAGACTCCCAGTCTCATTGCCTGACCAGGGCATTGGCTCAAAGGAGGCTGCAGGCACAGGCCTCACAGAGGCCTTGCGTTTCTGCCCCATGCTGCAGACAAAGAGGGCACTCACAAAAGGCTCAGTGCAGTCACCCTGCCTGGCGCCCAGAACAAAGGGATGGCGCGTGGGTACAGCGCTCAGCAGTGACAGCCCCTCTGCTCCCAGCTTCCCGTGCTTGGCTCGTTGCCATGGCACGTTTTAATTAAGTGTAAGGATTTTGTGCCTTGATAACGGAAAATGCAGCTCCCTTTTGTGTGTCTTGGGTCCTTTTAGGAACAGCCAGGGGATGTGGAACTCAGAACTAGCTCTTGGCAGGGGAGGGGAGGAAGGGCAGGCCCCAAGGGGAGGGACTCTTGGGAGAGATGGGGGGGCTGATCTTCTGAAATATCCTTGTACCCTCCCCATCACTCCTGACCAGCCTCCACTGTCAAGGGGCCCCTCCTCCAAGCTGTCACCTGGGCTGGGTCAGGGGACAGGACAGTCAGGGTACCAGACTAGATGCTCTGCCCTTATCTCCCAGTGGGCTCAGGGAACAATCCAGAGCCCAAAAGAGGAACTATGCAGCCTGGTTCAGGTGTATCTGAAGAGGTACATGGCTTGCCACCCGCCCAGCCACCCTGCCACACATGTCAGACTCTTGCCACCCCTAGCCCAATGGCTTTCAACCCAAAGCCTCCATGCACTGTACGAGGAGCCCAATCTGCTAAGCCCTCCATGAACAGGTCCTTAAATGGAGATGATACAGATGAGCAGAAAGCCACTCCACAGATGGCTCGGGAGCTGGCTGAACCGGGATGAACATCCGGGTTTGTCTAACTCCAAAAACTATGATGCTGCCTCTGTCTTTGGCTGCCTGCTTTGTACTCTTCAGAAGCCTGCTGTGCTCTGGACCCTCACATGGGAGCTCTAAGGAGATTTTAATGAGAAGACCATCCTATATTCATGGTCTAGGCCAGCAGCGGATGAAACAAAGTATGCTGGCGATATATTTGCTAGATATATATGTAAAGCTTTTTCCAAGCCACATTAACAAAGAAAAATAAACAGTTGAAATGGATTTTAGTTTAAAAAGTGTTCTGGGGCCTAAGGAGATGGCTCAGCAGATAGGAGCACTTGCTGAACAAGCATGAGGCCCTAAGTTCAAGTCCCCAAAACCCACATTAAAAAGCCAGAGATAGCCAAGTGTTGGTGCTCACAGCTTTAACTCCAACACTTGGGAGGTAGCCGCAGGCAGTTCTCTTGAGCTTGAGGCCAGTCTGGTCTACAGAGTAAGTTCCAGGACAGCCTGGGCTACACAGAGAAACTTTGTTTCAGAATCACCCCCGCCCCCCCCCC
>JADRCD010200678.1:0-54105 GCA_019843815.1 Montemys delectorum | reverse complement strand
AGAGAGAGAGAGAGAGAGAGAGAGAGAGAGAGAGAGAGAGAGAGAACACCCCAGAAAAAAAAAAAAGTAAGAACCGGAAGATAAGAAGAACTGGAAAAAGTCATCTCTTGGGCAAGACAGAACCACTGTGATTATGAATTGAAAGCAGCTATAAATGTCTGCACTGGATCTGCCTAAACTGAGCCTAGCAATAGTTAGGCATAGATGGAAGAGGGCTCCAAGGCCCTACCCCTCACTGCTGATCTATTTGCTTAAAAATTCTGGGAAAAGGGAAGTCATCGCTTTCTATTGTGACCCCTATTGATGACTCACCAGGCTCCAGGGGATAGTTCCAAGCCAGGAGTCACACAAAAAATGTCCCCGGACAAACTAAATGGATCACAAAACACAAAAGTCCTGGGTCTGGGAAAGGACTTGTGGCCTACAGGAGAGGCTGACAGAGACAAAAGAAAATGAGAGAGAGGAGAAAAGAGTAACCAGAATGCATAGACACATTATGGAATTGTCGAGTGATAAAATTAGCCAAAATGGCCCCCATAGGCTCAAGAGAGTGGTGCTGTTAGGATGTATAACCTTGCTGGAGTGGGTGTGGCCTTGCTGGAGTGGGTGTGGCCTTGCTGGAGTGGGTGTGGCCGGCCTTGCTGGAGTGGGTGTGGCCTTTGTAGGAGGAAGTGTGTCACCAGGAGTGGGCACTGAGGTTTCAGAAGCTCAAGCCAGGCTTAGTGTTTCATGTTCTCTTCCTTGATGCCTGTGAATCCAGATGTAGAGCTCTCAGCTCCCTCTCCAGCACCGTGTCTGGCTGCGTGCTGCCATGCTTCCCACCCTGATGACAATGGACTGAACCTCTAAATTGTAAGCCACCCCCAATTAAATGTTCTCCTTGATAGGAGTTACTGTGGTCATGATGTCTCTTCACAGAATCAAAACCCCAATGAAGACACTGCCCTTTTAAGGCAAGAGGAAACTGTAGCTATAAGCATCTGCACCCTCTGTCAACAGAGACAATCGAGGACACTTGAATCTGTGACTATGGAGTCCAATTAAAACAACAGCTCTGGGAGGTCGTAATTATATACTCTGAATGTAAAGCGATTGAGTTCCTTATTGCTACATAGGCAAGAATAGCAATTTGAACATGATTTCTATTCTGATTAGTTCTGGTGGTGGTGGTGATAGTGGTGGTGGTGGGTTTTTTGGTGTTTTGATTTGTTTTGTTTTTATTGTTGTTGCTGTTATTGTCAACTTGACATAAGCTAGAGGTATCTAGGGAGGAGACCCTCAATTGAGAAAGTGACTCTGTTAGACTTACCTGCAGGCAATTCTGTGTGGTATTTTCTTGATTGGCGGGATGTAGGACTCAGTGGTATCATCCCTGGGCAGGTAGTCCTGGCGTATTTAGGAAAGCAGGCTGAGCAAGCCATGAGAGCAAGCCAGGAAGCAGCACTCCTCCATGGCTTCTGCTTGAGCCCCTGCCTCCGGGTCTCTACCTTGAGTTCTCATCCTGCCTTCCCTTCATGATGGACTGTAAGACATAGGCTGAAATAAAAACTTCCCTCTGAAAGCTGCGTTTGGACATGGTAACAGAAGGCAAACTAGGACACTCTATAAATTTCCTCTGGTATTGCAAGGGTAGTGTCTGGAATCCCAAGATTCCTCTCACCCATCCTAATTTCAAAAGTCCATTTCTTTAAAAGATTTATTTATTTACTATGTATACAGTGTTCTAACTACATGTATGCCTGCACACCAGAAGAGGGCACCAAATCTCATTATAGATGGTTATGAGCCCCCATGTGGTTGCTGGGTATTGAACTCAGGACCTCTAGAAGAGCAGCCAGCCCTTTAACTCCTGAGCCTCCTCTCCAGCCCCACCAAATGTCCATTCTTATTAAACACGGATGTTCTGAATCTCACTTGGGAGATGACCATCACATGTCTGTAGAGCATGACAGCCTGTGCTCCTCGGCCTTGATCCTGTCACGTAGTCTAGATATGGTCCTAGAGAACTAAAACTCTGTGTACACTCAAAGCACCAGCTTCAGATGTTTGAGGAATCAATGGTGTCTGCTAACTGTGTATGCAGTTCATTTGGCAGAGTCTTTGTCCAACAGGCATGAAGTCTGACTTCCATCTCCAGCACTGAAGAAACCAAGTGTCATAGTGCACACCTGTGATCCCAGGATGTGGACACAGGAAGATCAGAAAGTTCAGGTTATCTTTGGCTATGTAATGAATTTGAGGCCAGTCTGGGATACATGAGACCCGAAAGAAATGAAAGAAAGGAAGAAAGAAAGAAAAGAAAGAAAGGAAAAAAACAAAGAAACAAAAAGTTAATTTTATACTTAGCGTTTGGTCTGATACTCATTAAATTGTCCTCAATGTTGCCATTCTTAAGATGTCCCCTTGTCCTACTTACAGCCTGCAGGTCGCACAGACTTCCTTCAACTAAAGAGATGACTTGCCGGGCTGTGGTGGCGTATGCCTTTAATCCCAGCACTTGGGAGGCAGAGGGAGGTGGATTTCTGAGTTCGAGGCCAGCCTGGTCTACAGAGTGAGTTCCAGGACAGCCAGGGCTACACAGAGAAACCCTGCGTGTGTGGGGGTGGGGGGAGGAAGAGGTGACTCACTGATCTCTGAGCACATAGAGGGCAGGACAAAGAGACTTTTCTGAGCAGTCTTTAAAACAAAGGAGTCATTCAAACAGAGAGCCACCCACCATCCTGCCAGAAGTAGAACTCACCTGCTTTAAGGCTATTGCCTGCACTGACTGAGCTTCCTACAGGAACTGAATAAAGGCAGCATCTCCTTCAGAGAGACATTTATTCCTGCTTCTGTGACCAAAAGTGATGGTGCTGGTTACTAGCTCTTCGTGTCTCCAATGCCCTCCTCCCCATGCATGGCTCAGTCCTGTCCAACCCTGAAAACTGGCCTCTCTCTCTCTCTCTCTCTCTCTCTCTCTCTCTCTCTCTCTCTCTCCCGCTCAACAGCTTCAGAATAGCCTTCCTTTCCTAGTTTAGTTTCGAGATCTGGATGTTCTTTTCTCCCTATAAAATCATTCCAAATAGACTCTTGTTAAAGAACTTCGGTAGATCCAATAAAAGGGTGAAGGGAACTTTGATTCAAGACAATGCAAAACCACAAAAAATATACTGGCCATCAAGTCAAGAGCTCTCTGCTTCTGATAAAGTTCCAGATGCCTTGTCCAATCAATAAACATATCTAAAGCAACCAGTCTATCAGAAAACAAGTCACTGAGTGTTCAAAGATAAGCATGCGGGCATCCTCAGGGAGCTCATGCTCAGTAGCAGACCAGGGATGGCTTATGATCACTCTAAGTACTAGTTAGAGACTATGCAATCACAGATATTTCACCTCCAGGAAATAGAGAGATCTGGAATAGAGAAAATACAGCTATCTTTAGGAATTAATTAGAAGGCCGGATGATGATGGTAGACCCTTAATTGAAGCACTGAAACTAAGGAGAATTTACATGCAGAGAAAAGAAGGAGGAAATAAATTCTGGAAAGCCAGGAATACCAGAAGTAGTGTCCATTGCCCAGAAGACTCAAGCACATGGTGAGGAAGTCCACAAGATAAGGACAAGGGTTGGGGGAGAAGACGCCAGTAGCCGCAGGAATGTTGCAGGCTGTTCTAAGGCTCAAAGATTCGCAGAAGGTAATGAAATATATTATTTGGATGAGTAGGAAAAGTCAGAATGACAGTGGATCTATTTGGTCTAGGCATTTTAGCAGAAAGGAGTGGGAGACAGAGGATTGACATGAAAGACAAGAGCAATAATTGGCACCATGAATCTCAAAAGAAAGAAGTGAAAATTATTTGTGTGTGTATTTGAAGATCATGGTCCTCTTTCCTGGATCCATGAAGTGCAAAACAGTGACCCTCACCCTTTTCCCATGACTAGAAGAGTCCATCTCTCTGTCTCCTTTTGGGGGACACCAACCCCTCCTAACATTCCAACAAAGAGGCTCTTCTGATGTCTTCTCACAGTTCTTAGGATTCACTGGGACACCTTTCCCGTTATAGCTCCAAGCACAAAGGCCTGACTGGTCCATTCTTCAGGGTCTTAGGATGTCACTGATGGGCTATCTCAACCACTCATTGTTCTGATCATCTCGGCATTTGGGAGGGAGGCAAAAGCATCATCGCCTTGAACTCCAGGTCAGCATGAATGACATAGCAAGACACTGTCTCTCAAAAAGATGACTTTCAAACGGCACTAATCACAAGTTCATAGTGAGCCTGCATACTGTATTTAGTTATTATGATATTTAATTTCAACGTATTATAGACAAATTTGTATTACAACCCACGCATCTTCTTTAATCCACCAACTAATATCATCTGTTCTTACTTAGTTACTCTTCTAGGGTCCTGTGACAAAAAGTAACCACAGACTACTGATTTAAAATCCCAACATGTCCATTGAAATTAATTTTTTTCTGGGGGATTACTAAGACCCCCTTTACTCCTAAATATCTACTGGGGGTTTCTACCCCACTTTCACCTGTACAGTTCTAGAGTAAACAAAACAGAGACACTGCAATTTATTAATAAGCTGTAGGCACTATTCTGGGTTGGTTCTGAGATATTCTGATCCTTTTATCTGTTAAACACACACACACACACACACACACACACACACACACACACACACACACGCCCATTACTTGCCAATCTGATGTCTCCCTGGCTGCTTCTGCTGCATCAGGCTGTCCTCAGGTGAACTAATTGTGGCTACATGCTCCTGGTCCATCCTGTCCAATGGCAGTCTCCTTCTCTGCTTTTCTCTTCTTCTCTTGGTCTCTCTCAAGACCCCTCACTTCTAAGTCCCACCTTCCTGTCTTCTCTGCCCAGGTATAAGCCCCAGCCACTTACTGACCAATCAGGAATTAATGGAGAACATTCTTTACAACACATTGATTACACAACACACAAGTCAAACCCAACAGATTTCTTTTCTCATAGAAAAGAAATACAAAACCAAAGTCCATCAGGACCACTCTGCCGAGGAGGCTCTGGGAGAGAATCCTCTCTTCTTGTTTCTGGTTTCTCATGGTGGACAGCTCTCCTTGGTTTGTAGAGGCCTCATATAAATTTCCCTTCATATTCACCTTGGGCTCTCTCCTGTGTCTCTGTGTCCAAATCTCTATCATTTTCCTTCTAGAAAGACAGCAGCCATTGAATTTAGAGCAGCATGATTTCACCTTGAGATCTTACTTATAGACTTGATATAATTGTACATCTTGGACAATTTGGGAGAAAAAAACATCCTCATTCTACCCACTAAGTGTGGCAAGAATCTTCAGGGGCAAATTTCTATTTAATGCACTTTCAAAGGGTTCTTTTCTTTACTTTCAGCTAACTCTAGAATGTGTAATGAGAGTTTTGGTTTCTTTAAAAACCCACTAGTGTTATGTAACTATGCTTTTGTTTTAATTCCAGGTGTGGGATATGGAGCTGCTTCACAGCGGGTGATTATGATTTGGCTTGTGCACTAACAGGGGCGGGATCTTTGCCAGCTGCAGATAGTTTAATTCTGGAGACTCCAGAAAGAATATAAATGAGAGAGTCCCTAGAGGGCCTATGGAGGTGGCTGTTCCCCTGCTGCTGGTTCATTCCTGCAGGTTCCTGCAGGTTCCTGCTGGTTCCTGCTGGTTCCTGATGGTTCCTGCTGCTGCATTTGCACAATTGCTGGATATTCTGAGGATGAAGATTAGATTTGCCCCCCAGGGAACCCAGTGCCCTTAATCAGCAGGACGTAGCCTAAAGAGGTCTACACCCTCTTTCCCCTCTAAACTTCTAGTGTTAGGGGTGTGGAAGGGATTAGGATGGGATAAGGGTTGGAAAGGAGGCAGAGATATAAAAGCCCAATAAAATAGTAAAAAAAAAAAAAATATGCCAACAGTCATATAAGATGAGTATGCCCAGAAACTTTCTTGTTCATAACTTTAATCTTCTAAGTTTGTGCTTTATTCCCCCCAAATATATCTGGAATCCTGTTCTTGTAGCTTTAAACTGAATATGCACACAAAAAAAATGCACTCCTTGATTGAACATGCTTAGGCATGGGCCAACCTATATCTGAATGTGTTTAGATTCTTTGTGTTTAGGGCAAAAAATACCTGCCCTTCCTCTGAAGATGGAATGACTTTGAAGATAACCCCCCAGTTCTAGCCAGCTGCCTGTAATAAATCCTTCCCTACCCTGTTCATGATCTGACCATGCTCACCTTGGCTTTGCATCTCACCAAGACATCTCATCATCATGTTCCGTTATCAATATCATCACTTAGACAATATCATCATATGTGACTACTTAGAGTGACTAGGATGTCACTCTTTTATACAAACACAAGTGACTAGGATGTCAACAGATGAAATAATTTTGTGGGACTGCCATCCATCACCTGTGCTGACTAAGAGGCTGTTCTGTGGCACATGACTGTCTTCACATTGGCGAAAGTCAGTTGTGTCCAATGGTGTTTTGCTGGGGCAAACATATGAAGGAGTGTTTTCCTGAAGCAGAAATCAATGAAAGGATGTTTTGCTAAAGCAAGCACGTGAAAGGATGCATGATGAAAGTTTCTTCACTAATGACACTCATGTATTGGTTCACCTTACATTGTGTAGGGGAGCTCTGCTTATCTTGATTCCATAGAGAGAAACGCACTAAAAAGCTTCTGGTGGTGTTCTGGGGTCTTCTTGCCACTTCTGCGAACTCAGGCCAATTGCCATTCTAAGAGAGATTCAGGTGCTAAGGCAAGACCTGTGGAGGACATGTTTGGAGGGAGTACAAATAGGACTCACTGGATAGTGATGGAGGCAGACTTGCATAGCTAGCCTTGCCACGCTTTTTGGTCTCCTGTCTTCACTGATCTTCACTGATCATTGCTTCGTTGAGAGAGGCATGGCAGAGAACTTCTGGTGTCCAAGCTAGTCTTAATCACCTCTGCTGACTCCTGGTGATTCGACTGAGGCTTGGCTGTTTCTGCTAGGTTGTGCCACCACTGCTGATTCATGTTTGCTATCCCGACACTACCGAACTGGACTCCTGGAATATCCGTGAAGTGTTTGAGAGTGGATGGAGCTGCTGCTGCTGACTCCTGGGAACTGAACTGCTGATATCCTGACAACGCAGATTGGATTTGCTCCAAAGAACCATTTCTAAACAGTTCCACTTCCCCTGCACCCTAATAACCTTTGTTTGTCACTACCTCTAGTGGGTGGTGGGCTAGAAGGGAGGTTAAAGCATTTAAGAACCCATACTTAAAGTAGGATTTGAAAATTTTAAGACTGTAGGCATCACATTCTAAGTTTCTGGGTATGCTTGGCTTTGGGGGTACACTGTTTAATATACAATATTAATATTCATAAATAGGCATATCATCCCTCATCTAAGTCATGGTGCCATGCACAATGCCAGATTATTTATGACAATAGAGTAAAAACCCACCTGAGAAGTCATTTGATTAATGATATATATATATCTGTTTTAGTACTTACCTAATATTGCCCAAATCTCATTTACTTCAACACTGCACTGTGATAGATTTTTTTTTCTATATTGTGGAGGTGGGTTGGGTTATGAGTGACAAGGAGTTATGTTAGTTAGGCTTCCACTCCAAAACTCAGGGGATACCGAGCTGCCAAAAACTAGATAGAGAGTCCAATGGATTGAAGAAAAGATTAAATTAATATAACCACAACAGAGAGTCTTAATAAAGAAAACAGCTGTTGCTATTGCCTGTCCCAGAAGAGAAGGGTCCACTTAGAATGCCAAGGTCAAATAGCTGAACAGCCACACAAGACTTGGAGGACTAAAGAGCGATTCAATTCGGTAGGCATGCTGGTGCCTGCCACACACTCCATGCACGATGAATCCTAGGCCACACCTACCCAAAGTTCCAGGGGAGATTTATGCTTGGGAAATTAAGCTGATGGCACCTCTCAATGGCAGAAAGACTATGGCAGGCAGGGAATGCAATTCTGTTGGTAAAATGCTTTCCTAGAATCCGTGAATCCTTGGGTTTGACCTCTAGACCTGAGTCAGCTCGGTGTGGAGGTGCATGTCTATAATCCTCATACTTACTTGAGAGGCAGAGGCAAAGAAATCAGGAGTTCACGTTTACCCTTGCATACATAAAGTCTGAGGCCATCGCTACATGAAACCCTCTACTAAAGGTGTATTTTCCCCTATTTGATTTCTACTGTTGAGATAAAGCCTGTGACTCAAAGCCACTTGGGGAGGAAAGGGTTTGCTGGGTTTGCACATCCACAGCATGGTCCATCTCTGCGTTCATAGGCCACCTCTGAGGGAAGCCGAGGCAAGAACTCAAGGTGGAACCTGGAGGCAGCAGCTGGAGCAGAGGCCATGCTGGGCTCTCCTTGGCATCTTCAGCTTGTTTGCTTACACAGCTCAGAACCACCTGGCCAGAGATGGGGTGGGGGTGGGGGTTCGACGTCAATCAAGAAAATACCTCACAGACTTGGGCACGGGCCCATCATATGGAGGTGGTGTTTCCACTGAGGCTCTCTCTTCCCAGGTATCTCCACCTTATGTGGAATTGAAAAAAAAAACTAACCAGTGCACATATATAAAACTTATACACTGGCTTTGAAAGAACATAACGAGTTTGGATGAAGACAATACCAAGTTAGAGATACAGCGGCAACGGTAATTTCCAAGAAGTGGTTGAACATACAGGTCTCTGACTCAGGCAAAAAGCTGGGGCTGAAGCACAAATCAGCATTAGCAGTGGAGTGAGTCACTGTTTCTCACAGCGCCGTCTCCACACCATCTGTGTTACAGTAAACTAAGGTGGAGTGTTAACACCCCAGGATTCCACCAGTGAATCAGACACTCTTTGGGCAAGCTTAGGAACCTTCATTTTAACACATCCCTGGTGATTCGTTTGTTCATTAAAGCTGGAGAAGCTTAGGTAGACAGAATTACTGTTTTTAGCCATGTATCTAGTTATCGTATGAACTAAGAGTTTTTAGTATAACATCTTTGTAGAGCATATCTTGCATCTTGCTCTTATCTGCCAACCTCACTGCCTTCTTCCATCCCCTCCTCCTCCTGCTCATCTCTTTTCTTCATTTAAATGGTCTCCTTTTTGCATTCTTGCCACATATATGTGTGTATACATGCAATATACATTAAATATAATATATGATTATATATATTATATATATTTAAGTCCACACTCTGCACAAGAGAAAACGCATAATAGCCTTTCTTAGCCCCATTTCTCTCTCTTGCTCCCCTCTCCCATCTCTCTCAGACCTCTTCCTCACACCTTGTAGAAGGGATTGTTGGTGTTTCCTGCTATAGATGAAGTTGCCTAAGAGAACTCTAGAAATGAGGTAGAGAAGCAATCAGAGACTCACTGCAGACAGAATTCTCTGTCATGAATTCAGTCCCTTGACTGCATATTAAGATGGCCTCCCCCACCAAACTCCCAAACAGTCGGCCTACAGCAAAGCAAGCAAGCTTGCATCGATATGGCCCCGTGGGTTATTTTTGACACTCACACTTACTTTGAAAGTTTATCTCAGTAGCAAGTATTTAAAAACAGCAGTGTTCACACAGTGAAAGAAAAGAACTGAATTTCCAGCTCCTCACAAATCATACAAGAACTGGCTTTCTAGGGCCTACAAGCCATGATGGCAAGCAGCTGGCCGACAAGGTCTCATTTAGTCATTTACTTACCTGCCCTGATGGATGACCCCTGAGGCATTTGGGGTTTCAAAGACATATATGCTTGAGACATATATGTCAGGAAAGACATATATGCTTTCTTACTTGGTTCCCTGTATCCTACACACCAGCATCCTAGCCACCCTCACCATACCAGATCCAAAATCCTGATCTCGGCACTTGGATTTACCCCAGCATACAGAGCCTATTTCTTGGTGTAGGTTTTAGCGTCTTGGGTCCTAGAAGCACACAGACACAGCCAAGGTCGAGCGTAGCATTACCACATATGTGTTTTAGCCAGGACAGGATTCTCTGTTCAGCACACAGCAGAGGGGACACCTGGTTTCCCAAAGGAGCCTCGGCAAGCCCTGGAAGACTCAGTAAAAGTCAGTCTCTCTGTGAAGGCAGGCAGTAGCGCTTCCTTCTCTGGACAGATGCAGAGGTCTGGGTCGAGGTGGGGCACAGCATTCCATATGCGATCAGATGGTGAAGTGTTTGTGTGGGGACACCTGCCACTCTCTCACATTAATTTTGAAAATACCAAGATTACATATGTACAGATTTTTGGTATTTTAGTACTACGAGAGTTTATACATACACATATGCACATACACACACACACACACATATTTTTATTTAATTTCTTCACTTTACATCCTGCTCATTGCCCCTTCTCAGTTACCCCCTCCTGAAATCCTTCCTCCATCCCCTCTCCCCTTCTCTTCTGAGCAGGTGGGGGCCATTCTGAGTATCCCTGGCCTAGCACATCACATCATCACACCACATCAAGTGTGTGTGTGTGTGTGTGTGTGTGTGTGTGTGTGTGTGTCTTTAAGTGACTTGTCACTTAATTTGGTGCACAGTGCTTCTTATGTGCACTGACAAGGACAGTGGAAGGTCAGCATTTGAAAAGGTGAGGAGAGTAGCTCCTTTAATTAATTATCAGCACATACTATCTTTTGTAAAATCTCATTGGTACTTTTTAAGTCTGTTTTCATCGTCTTTGTTTTTGCATATGTGCGTGGTATGCATGCATGTTCACTCTGTGTGCGTGCTGGTATACGTGCATGTGTGAATACATGAATGTGAAGACCCAAGGTTGATGTGGGCTACCTCCCCGAAACCCCAACTACCTGATATACTGAGACAGAGCTTCTTACTCGAATGCAGAACTGACTGACTTAGCTAGTCTGAAGAACCAGATTGTCCCAGGGTTTCTCTCTCTCTCTGCCTTCTAAGTATAGACATCACAGGCAGCTGTCACCCCCACCCAACAAGTACATAGGTGCTGGAATTGCCGCTGGAGATGTGAACTCTGATCCTCTAATTTACACTGCAGTTTTTAACCAGCTGAACCATCTCTAAGCCCCATTATCCCATATAATTTTCTTCTCTGTACTTTGAGATGAGCTTTAGATTTACCATATACATTTCTTGATGAATTCATCTTTCAAGCTTGCACAAATATATACAATGTGCAGAAGATGTAAACATGTTAAAGAATATAGACTTTTAGCCAAGCCTGGATTGAAATTCTTCTCTGCTCAACACTTTGGAAACCTAGCCAACAAAAATCCTGTCTAAATTTTTTTACTTATGATAGACAGTTCGTGGACAATGCTCAGGATGGAATAAAATGGTACAGGCAAGCATCTGCCACATTCTGGCATACCCTCTAGTTCTAACTCCACATATATTATTATTTATATTTGCATAATATATATTAAATGCATATCATATATTTGTTATACATGTATACATAATATATATTTATATATAGATATATAATTTATACATAATATATAAAATTGAGAGAGGGTGTCATTATGTAGCCCTGGCTGTCCAGGAGTTCTCCATGTAGACCAGGCTGGCCTTGAACTTAGAGAGATCCTCCTGCCTCTGCCTCTCTGCCTCTCTGCCTTTCTCTGCCTCTCTCTGTCTCTCTCTCTCTCTGCCACTCTCTGCCTCTCTCTGTCTCTCTCTGCCTCTCTCTCTGACTCCCTCTCTGACTCTCTCTGCCCCTCTGCCTCTCTGCCTCTGTCTCTCTCTCTGCCCCTCTGCCCCTCTGCCCCTCTGCCCCTCTGCCTCTGCCTCCAGAGTGCTATGCTAAAGGCAAATGCCACCATGACAAGCTCCTAAATAGTGTTTTAAAAATGCACTGAAGCCCAGAACCCTTCCTTTCTTTGTGGTTACTCCTGCAGTTATTCCTATGAAAAAATAAACTGTATTCGACACCCTCACTCACATGATCATACTCACAGCTGGATCTCCTAATGTATGATCTATGCCCTCATGGCTAAGATCTTAGCAATGTAAAATATAACTATAAATATGTACTTTTTCTTAATTGAATACAAATAGCTAGCTATGACCACTGAAGAAAATTGATGTCCAAGACAAATATCCTGGCAAATAATTATATTTAGAATATAACAAAAAAATTAAATAGGAACCATGCATGGTCTGTTTAGGTCAGGCCTCTCACCTATTTAAACATGTGAAATTAATGTCCCTTAGGTACTCAGGGTTATCCCATGCATCTATGTAAATATTAACTAAGGCACCAGACTTGCCTTGTGAATAATATATCACACAGAAGAAAACTTAAGCCAACTTAACCTCCAAATTTCTGTAGTTCTATATAATTTATGTCAGCTAATAGTGAATGGATATCTCATTCAGTTTGTGCATTTATACTGACTGTAAAAAGTTAGGTCTGGTGAACATTTGTCTTTTTATCTTTGTATGTGTGTTGAGACTTTCTTGGTCTTAGGAGTGAGCCATCTCTTCCTTCTTCTGTCGAGTATGAGAGGACAGGATGCATGAAATTACATAGCTGTGGAATACCAGAGTGCTTGCTGCATACCTGTCCACAACGATGTCCGTTCTGCCTGCAACACATGTCTGTAAATATATGCTGTAAGATCTAGAGGGCTAGGCACTCTGAAAACAGGTGCAATCAATGAATAATGGAGGGTTTTTTTTTTTTTTTAGGTTTTTTTTTGGGGGGGGGGTTGGTTTTTTTTTAATTTTTTTATTTTTTTTTTTTTTTTTTTTTTAGTTTTCATAATTTTAACACCTGTCCCTATCTGGAAACTATGACCAAAAAACAAAACAAAACAAAACAAAAAAACAAAAAAAAATCAAAATCTAATAATGTTAAACACAACTCTTTCTAGAATTCAAAATCAGCCTCCAGAGTCACACGCTCTTGAACCTCCTATAATCCAGGCTATTATAACAGGGAAATCAATGCCGTTTAGACATCCCTTCTGTAATATTATAAGGGGAAATGTGATACTGTTCTGAGAAACAAGATAGGGAAGTTCATCTTACAGTGGAGTCTGTCACCGATCTAGCTTTAGAACTGAAAATCAGAAAACCCTGCAGGAAACAACTCAGAGACAGGTGGAAACAAAGACTTGGAGATAGGCTGAAATAACAACTCCCGCGGAATTAACGACTCCTGGAGACAGGTGGACTCATATGAGGCCGCTTTCCATTCTCTGGGGAAAAACAAGAAGCAAAAACCCAAGTTAAAGTTCGAGGACGACTGTGTGGAACACTCCCTAGGATTATTAGATCACAGACAGGTCCTGCTAATTACCCTCCCTCACCCATCACCTGCCCTGACTTAACGTTGCTTCCCCTACACTTCTGCACCTTGAACTCCTGATTCGCCAGACTTCCTGGCTTAGGGAATGCTTCACAGAGAAGTATGGAAACCACGGTCCTCTTGGTGGAGTGATGCCCTGCTCAGAAGTATTTTCAAATTGAAAGAACAGATGGCAGGAAATAAGGAATGTAAGAGAGAGAAACAAGAAAGACAGGTTTGTGGTCCTTTAAAAGGCCACAGGGACAACTCTGGTCCCGACTCTATTAAAATTATATCAAAATGTGAACCAAGGCCATAAGAGCACATTTAAACATCAAGATTAAGAAAACACAGAGGTTTTTTTGTTTTTAAAGTAAGCTAAGAAGGGTGACAATGAAGGTATGGTTAGAGATCACATAAATTAGCAATATATACATATGTATACATATGTATATGTATATACGTATATATACATATATATGTGTGTGTATATACGTGTATATATATGTATATATGTGTATATATATGTGTGTGTATATATATATATGGTTTAAATGTTTATTTTATTTTCAGGAAATGGAATGAAAAATGTCCTCAGCGCTTACTTTATGGGGAGTTTTATATTCACAGAAACACTTAGGACCAGCCATAAGAAACTGGATAGAAACACAATCTATTTGTATAGCTTTATCTGCCAGTTTTCAAGTACAGGTAGGAAGAAAATATAGGAATTCTCTCTTTTTTTTTTCAACAGCACAATGGAAGCACAGTTAAGAGTCTCCAAATGGCCACAGTGAAAACTTCTACCCTGCACTTTCAAATTACTAAGCGCATATATAGATCTCTGCCGCAAAACAAAACAAGATAAATAAAACAGAAAGTGCACACAAAGTTTCTCTCTGCCCATGTTCCTTTATAGAAATTAGCAACCTCGCTCAAGACAAATGGAGAAGTGGTTCTAAATTTAGCTCATAAAATTAATGGCTCTAAAGAAAAGCCTCTCACACATGCATTCATAGAGCTGACAGAAGCAAATTTTATGCAAATAAGGGACAAGAAAATACCTCAGTTTAACTCTGGTCTTAGAAGAGACTGGATCTTGTCAGGACCGACAAGTGGAATCCACAACTCAACATGTCTCTCCCAAGGTACTCTGGGACAACCTCGTTCATCCATTAACATAATTTATGGTCTGAAGAAGATGATTTTTTTTAACTCAAAGAAATATGTGGTTTCTTGTCAGTTGACTCCAAAATAAATAGTGCTCACTGCTTTCAGTAGTAGTAGATGCTCTTAGTACTGTCAGTTTTATCAAAATCCTAAGCCCATCCTAGTTATTTAAGACCATAAATTTGAATTTTGGTCTTGCCAAGTCAGGACCATCTCAAGTGGAAATAAATGGAGTTGTGTATTTTTAGTGTTACCCTCACCTTTATTCCCCATTTAATGATACTCTGCCATTGTGTTGTAAAAACATGACTTCCCGGCAGAAATCTGTTCTCTTAAATGATATCTTGTCTATTCAGGTACGTCAACAGAGACCCCCGGGGTAGATTCCTAGGCAGCGCTTATAGTCAAATTGCTTTCTCCAGTTGTTTAGGACCATATGTCTTTTGTTTAGTTCTATCTCTGCCTGACATTTTAAGAAGCATGTGTTAGGAACAATATTTATATGCATCTAGATGTGGGCCTTATCATAACATCTTAACCTGTTCCCAATGCCCAGGACTCCTGAGGAGCCAGGCAGGCTAGAGGACCTGGCTCTTCTATGAAGAACCCAGTTTTCAAATTTCTTCAATTTATTTTAAACACTTAGTGTTAGATAAATTTTTAATCAAGCCATTCCATATAGAATCAACGTATCAGATGCCAGAGAAGTCAATGCAGATGTTACATCATAGTTTGGCGGCCAGGTTTTTGGTTTTTGTTTTTTTTTTTTTTCCAATTTAAAAATTGTTATTGGAGCCGGGCGGTGATGGCGCACGCCTTTAATCCCAACGCTTGGGAGGCAGAGGCAGGCAGACTTCTGAGTTCGAGGCCAGCCTGGTCTACAGAGTGAGTTCCAGGACAGCCAGGGCTACACAGAGAAACCCTGTCTCGAAAAACCAAAAACCAAAAAACAAAACAAAAAATGTTATTGGTTCCATAGAAAGCATCACCCCATGAAGGTTCCCGTGTTAAAGGCTTGTCACCAGCTGGTGGCAGTGTTGAGAGGTGAGTGGACTGAGAGGATTCTAACTTCAAAAGACATGTTAACCAATTGATTCAGAAATGGAGGCCAGACTTCAAAGCATAAACAGGGCCTCCTCCTGACTCAGAGTGTTTCCAAGGTGACACTAAGTGACGCCCTTATGCCGTGATGTTCTACCTCAACAGAAGCTCGATCCATGAAACTACCTGAAACCTTCCCTACTGTTTTCCCATCTCAGTGATGAAAAACTAGACTCTGGACACTTGCCCTATGACCTCTCACTCCTGGCTGAGTAATTCTGAGAGGATAAACAACCGTAACACAGTCAATTTTAGAAACCCAGGACGTCTGGATGGTTCTGCCCCGATCAAATCATCAAAGGGCTATCCGGACTAGGATGGCTGTCTTTGTTTGAAAGTACATTCCAAATGTAGAGCTGACCAAAACCTTTGTTCTTTCAGCTACACTTTATCCCATCTGCCTTGCCACACTTGCGCAGCTAGTGGACGGAAGGTTAATTGGAGAAAGCAGAAGCCGTCATGGATTAGGAAAGAACGAAGTGATGTGGATTATATATAAACAAGGCACCTCTGCCCTCATGACCACTCACAAGCCAAACCGTACTGCGCCGACCTCCTCCACTGTGCCGCCTTCCCAGCCATCTGGGAAGCCCCAGTTCGTTGCTAGAGTGCGATATGAGGTAGTAGGCATGGGCTTTGATCTTAGAATCCTCATAGCATTCACAAAATTAGTCATTTTAAACTTGCTTGCAAGCAAAACAATCTGTAAGAGTACAAGTCGCACTCAACACCCTGAGCATTGAGAATCCATAGGGACGACCTCGATTCAGGGGCTCGTGACCAGCACAGGATGTGCAAACAAGCAGAGCATCCACTCAAGCGTCCCGGAATTTGACACACCAAAGTTTAAAGTCAGAACCATTTGAAAAGTACAACGCGGACTCGGGAGGCAGGCTAAAGATACGGGAATGTCACTCCTATTCTGTCTTGCTCTGCCTTTCTGTTCTGGGGCACAGCCAGCTAGCTATCTGGCCTCTCCGTCATGGTCTTCGGTCTTCAGAAGTGACGCTGCTCTGAAGACGACCGGCATCGTTTTGCAGGTGTGTAAGTGTGACGGAATGTTGATTGCTCAGCCTGCAGGGTTTTTTTTTTTCCACTCGGCACTTGAGCAAAGGCATTCCTTTGGTTTATAGCTATTGAAGCATCCGCAGCCTGTTCCTGTTTATGGCTCTAGGCTCTTCACCTTGTGTGCTACCTGACACCTTTACTCCTACCAAGTGACCTACTTTGCACTTCATGGTCCTGAGTGGCTGGTTCCCGACATTTTGTGGGCAGGCTGCCTGTCTGAAAGCTTACCTCTGTGTATCCTAACACCTCCTCTGCCTGCAGCACTTCGCTCTGCTTCAGTTCCTCAGACACTGACACCAGGGGATTCTGTTGTCAAAACCAAGGCCACAGGCACTGGTGAAACTCAGACTTCCCCAAATCCCTAATTATCTTTGAAGAACCTGTCCCCAAAACTTAAAGTCCTTAATTCCTAAACCACGAACAATTTATATCCAAACCTAAGAGATTAAAAGTTCACATAAATCATACATGGAAACAATAAACATAATATAGTAACAGGCACTTAATATAGCATATAGCATACATATAATATAGTATATAGAATAAACCTAATATACTGAACAAGTAATATGTGCTTGCAATACGATTCTCTGTAAGAACCCCCCAACATGTGTAAGATTCATTTTTGTCCCCATTTTTGCAAAAGAAGAAGCAGAAGCTTCTAAAAGAGGTAGGTAATTTTTCTTTTCTGAACTCTACATCTTGCAAGTGACAGGGTGAGATTTGAACCTAGGAGTATGTGAACCCAGAGCCAAGGTCACTACCCTGAGCATTAATAATATATCAAAAACAACCTTGATCAGGCCTTCACTTCCAGAACAGGGCCCTCATGGGTGGGGGCGGGGGGGGGAGCAGAGTGCAATAAAAGTTTGATGAATCAGTGAGCAAGTACCTTGCTGTGAATTAGTCTACTGGATTGGCTTCCAATTACCTGGTGTCCTAGTTTGCTTTCTGTTGCTGTGATAAAACACTGACCAAAAGCATTTGGCTGGGCGGGGTGTTTCGTCTTCCAGGTAACAGCTCATCACTAAGGAAAGTCAGGCAGAACACAAGGATGGAATCTGGAGGTGGGACCTGAAGCAGAGATCTCAGACGAGGGTTGTGAATTGCACTGTTATCTACAGCACTCTCAGCTGGCTTTCTTAGACACCCCAGGACCACCTGCCCCAAAGGGGCACCGCCCACATTTGGCTGGCCACGCCCATGTCAATCATTCACCAAGAGAATTCCTCAGAGATAAGCCTACAGGCCAGTCTAATTCCTCAGGTGAGGTGGCGTCTTCCTCCAGTTTGTGGAATGTCAGTGTAAGGTGGACCCGTGAGGCCTTGACCTGGTTAGTTCGATGAGTGGGGGAGAGGGGTGGGAGGTGGGCGTGGTGCAGAAGCAGAGGATGCCTCACCAGGGGACCTTGCTGAGACAACCAAGAGAGCAACAAAAGCCACAAAAGTGCCAGCATGATGTGGAGAGAAAAAAATGACCTGGCAATGATACAGCACCAAGAATAAAGGGTGTAATACCTTTGCCTAATACCGCGGCTCCTTCTTTCTCCTGTTTGTCATCTTTCACGCAGCATTATACAAGTAGGCAGCCTCAGAAATGACACTAGGAGCCCAGAGATTTTCTCACGGGGAAATCTTCCACGTGCTTAGAGCTGTGCGTTTCTCATGAACATCACTTACTACAAGTGTTCTTTGTGTTCCAGGCCTGAGCCGTAGAACAGACTATGTTGCACTTAAAGGAGTTCTTTATTCCATCTCCTTTATCAGCATCCAAAATTCATGTAACAGTGTGAATGCACTGCAGAACCCACCAGGGACCTCACCCTCCTATTCTCTTTCACAATGGCACAGTGGAAAATACCAGGTCATGGACAAAGGCCACCTAAGAAAGAAAGGGTTAGGGGGAGGTGGAAGCAGCAGGGAGAGAGGAAAAATAAGACCGAGGTTAAACAAGCCGATCCTTCTCTGATCAGAGCCAGGGAAATTGAGCTACGGTTACTTGGATATCTGCTCCTCAGTAAAAAAGCGGTATAGGGAGAGACATCAGCCAATGATCTAACGCCTTGAAGTGAGCTGCTCTGAGGATCGTAATGAACCCTAACGAGCAAAATAGACTTATAAGGTCAAAGTAAGGTTGTCTCGGAAAAGGTTCGGATGGGAGGGGTGAACATGAAACCCGTTCAAAAAAAAGCCTGAAGAGAAAGTACCAAGGATTAAAGGGTGCTCAGGGGGTTTGCTCCTCAGAGCAGCCTCAAGAGACATCATACAAAACTCTACTTGAGTCCTGGTATCTAACTCAATTGGTTTACTAAAACTGGTCAGAATTCTCAAAAGTTGGGGTGGGGCTAGTCCTACACCAGGAGACAAGACACCCGGACAAATCTGAACTGGGGAAATCCTCGCCAGAGAGTAGTTGACTGCACCAAAGAGCTTCCGGTTTCTTTGCACGTGACTCTTCCCCAGAAAGGACTTCTGCTGTGTCTCTTTCCTTTTCAATTTGATTTTGTTTTGAGACAGCACTTTACATTAGCCTAGGCTACCTTGCATCTCTCTATGTAGAGCAAACTAGCCTCAAATTTGTGGTATTCCTCTTGCCTTTAACTCCAGAGTGCTGGGGTCATGGCCTTAAACCTTTATACTCAGCTGTCACTTAATGTAGCAAATACGAGATACTTGTAGGAAACTGTGTTGCCTTGCAGAGAACACAGAGGAACCAAAGGCAGACAAACGTGCCTCTGTGGAGGTTTTGGGTTTGTCCCAGTCTGCCCTTCAATGACCCCGATTCTCCACAGATACTAGGTCACCCACAATGGACATGAAATAGCAGACAGATGCTGTTTCTCCAAAAGGAAAAAACCATTTAGGATCTGTCTCTGAGAACTCAGGACAGACACACCAGTGTCATTTCTGAGGCCTTAAGTAACCAAAGACAAACCAGCACTGTAAATTCTAAGGAAAGGGTTGATTTCTGCCCACATGTTCGTCAGTTTTTCTACAAAGTAGTCGACAAGGAGAATTCAAAACCTTTTAAGATAATGAAGACTTTATGATCTCTTACATAACCTTACAATGCATCAATGTTTAAGAAAATGTTGTAATTCAGAAAAATATATGTATATATCATAGTATTTCCAGTTATCTTAGATGCAAATCACAATAAAGCCTAAAAGTTCAAAAGATGTGATAGTTGAATTTGGGGGTGGGACATTAGGAAGCTGAAGGAACCAAAGCAGGAAGTAATAGGAGTGGATTTGATGGAGGTGCACACCATAATGAAACCCGTTATTATGTATAATTAACACATGGTAATTAAGCTAATAATAAAACTACACATTTAATAATAAATAATTTAATAATAATAAAATACACATTTAAAGTAATAATAAATACACTTAAAATAAGCCTCTAAAGGATAAAAGGGAGTTTATATTTTGAAGGACCTACAGTATTTTAAAAACTGAGTAACAGTTCTTACTTAGCTACATTTCTGTGAAGGAACATTCCCTGGGTCTGGCTGATTTACTTCTCTGGCAGAGTTATACAAAACATTTGCCCGATCTTGTTTCATACAGAGAATATATCATACCAATTAACTTTAATTTTACCTCTAAAACTATCTGTGTCTCTCTTTGCTGCCCAAATTCTCACAAACTGTAGTCTAAACTCCAGAAGCCAAATGGATTGGCCCCCAATTAGAGATCTGCTTCACACATTCTCTCATGATTCACTAAAGAGCAGTGAATGAAGAATACTCCTAAATAACTGCTAAAGCAAAAATGCCTTAAGATATATTTCTCTCTGAAAACAGAGACCAGAAACAATGGTTTAAATAGAAGTCACTATCTTAAAGAAATAAGCATAGAAGTAGCCATGCGACAGGCCAGGTCTGTCACAGAATCCACAGTCACCCAGGCTCCCAGTTTCGTTCCATCTTTGCTGGTGTGTCTACCAGCAAATGTATAACTTTGTGTTATTTTCTGCTAATTTGCTCTTTTTTTTTGACGCAGGATCTCCTGTAGCCTGGGATGTCCTTAAACTCTCTGTGTAGTTGAATGTGATCTGAGACTTCCGGTCCTCCTAGGTCCTCCTATCCTCCCAAAGGTGGGATTACAGGTGAGAGTCACCAACCCTAAGGCTTCAAGGGATCAAAGCCACGGCTTCCTGCAGGACCGGTAAGCACTCTGGCCCCTGAGCTACACCCCCAGCCCCTGTTTTGTTGTTGGTCTGTTTGTTTGTGTGAGGTAAAGTTTCATGTAGACAAGGCAGGCCTTCCACTCCCTGTATAAATAAGTGTGACCTTAAACTCTTGGTTCTGTGTATATCGCCCAGATGCCACTCTGGTGGAGCATGGCTCTTACTACTAAGGTAAAGTGGTAACTGCTAAGTCTTTCACTGGCATATCCCCAAACAAAAGCCACTGATCTAGCCTACTTCCAAAACTAAACAACACATTACAATGTTCTTATAAAACCCTGTTTATAAGAACCTATTAGGAAAGGCAAATCCATTTTACATCCTGATAGGAATGCCTCAGTTCTCAGGCAGCTTAGAATGGACATGAAACACCTTTAATCCCAGCACTTGGGAGGCAGAGGTAGGCGGGTTTCTGAGTTCCAGGCCAGCCTGGTCTACAGAGTGAGTTCCAGTACAGCCAGGGCTATACAGAGAGAAACCCTGTCTCAAAAAACGAAAAAAAAAAAAGGACATGAAACAATTTTATCGTCTCAATGCTGCTGAATGTTGTTCCCCTCCCTCCTGTTGATATCTATCTCCTCCTCCTCCTCCTCCTCCTCCTCCTCCTCCTCCTCCTCTTCCTTCTCCTTCTTCTTTCTGTCTAGATTGCTCTTTTAAGACACAACTCCTGCCAGGCATGTTGGCCCAAGCCTTTAATCCAAGCACTTGGAAGGCAAAGGCAGGAGGATCTCTGAGTTTGAGGCCAGCCTGGTCTAGAAAGTGAGTCCAGGCTTCCAGGGCTGGTTACACTGAAGAAACCCTGTCTGGAAAAACAAAAGACAAAAACAAACAAACAAAGATGCACCCCAGTAAAAAAATGAACAAGCAAAACTGTTATAAAACTTGACTTTGTATGTCTTCCCTGTACTTATTTCTCAGACAGATTGCAAATTCTGAGCTCCAAATTCTTCATGCATGGACATGCAGGAGTCCATTATAGTCTTCAAAATACTTAAAGAAAAAAAGAAGCTGCTCAGCTGTTCCCACAGTGGGCTGACAGTGGGCTGACAGTGGGCTGACAGTGGGCTGATTACTAGGGAAAATCTCCTCCATACCTCCACACACCATTTAAACAACAATGGGATGTTGTTAGTTAGCAACATTTCAAAAGACAGAAGAGCATTTTGTGTTCAGAATGTCTCCCCAATATTCACACTAGCCATTTAAATCAACCCTGCCCACTGCTCAGGTGTTAGAGACGATGAAAAGAGATTCAGAATGCTGTTGCTGAGATAAGCAACCTGGTGGGAATCCCATATATAATTTCACCTATGATCCCATCTATAATCACATATGTAATATCACATATATAATCCTATATGTAATACATTAGACCCCTTGTTTCTGTGTGTCTTCTCATATGCACATTTATCATGATCTATAGCTCTTTTGAAGCAAATGCCTCTTGTTTCTTTCTTTAGGAACGTACCTATCACTTATTAGGAGCTCACTGAGGAAAGTAACAAGAGATATCATGGGCTTGAAGTGGTTGGTAATCTTCAAGCCAATGTCTTTGTTCTGTTTTTTTCAATGGCTGTTTCAAAGACTGCAGAGCCTTACTGGAATAAATGTATCTCATTTCTCTAAAGTGTTTATGGTTGTTTGATGTCTATTGTGGACCATTCGGAGTTATAATTACACACAAATGATAAAAGTTACTTAATGTTTGATCTTCATTTTATGGCTCAATGAGTTACTTTTTATTTCAGTTATTCAATGCTTTATGAGTCTAACTGTGTTACATAAGACACAGTAACACTGAGGTTTTATGAACACACTAAGGAATCAGTCTTGGATAATTGTTCTTGTTGATTAGTTGCTTTGTTTATTTACTTATTCATTCAACAAGGTCTTATGTTGAAGCTGGCCTCGAGCTCACTAGGTAGCTGGGTGGATCTTGAACTTTGGATCCTTCTGCCTCCATGTTCTGAGTGCTGGGATTGCGGATATATGCCGCCAACCCCAGTGAGTGCTGGGAGATTTAACCCAAGGCCTCAGCATGCACAGCAAGCACCCTGCAAACTCAGCCACACCCACATCCTCCTCGTGGTTCTGTGTTCTTTTCTTAACACGTACTTGAAGTGGAAATGTCTGGTTTCTTTGGAAACAACAAGCCTACACATACTATAGAATAATATATTGTATTGGACCTGATGCTAACTAGCATACATGAAACCCAACCCATGTGGACACATCCTCTCTCATCCGGTTTCCATGAGCACCTCAAGACATCAAGATTGCTGTGTGGCAGGGACAAAAAGGAAGCACAGAGAGATTAAATAATTTTGTTCAAAGCCACACAGTGCTTGTGGGGTTTTTAACCCACACTGGTGGGATTTTGCTAACAGAGAAACGATGAGTGTGTGTGGCTCACACTGATACTGTGTTCATCATTGATCTGTCCTACTGTATACGAAGTTTACAGGTGCTCTGATTTGTAAAGGTTTTTATTTGACAATGGACCAGACAGGAGAGGTCAAGGTCCTCTAAAGGTCATAAGTCCTAAGCTACCAATTGGTTTCATACACACATACAGACACACAGACACACACACACACACACACACACACACACACACACACACCCCAGTTGGTCAAATTGGTCAAAAAATATGTATGTATATATAAACCAATAGGTCAACAGCCAAATATGACATATACATTATCTATATCTATATCTCATACATATGGATATGGTTCTTTGCTTTTTTATAACTTTTAAAATTGAAGTGGAGGAAGGTTTGTTTGTTTGTGTTTTGATGAAAGCCTAATTTCTGACATTTGGAAATACCCTGATCTCCTGATCCTGAAGTCCTGCTGCAGCATCAATGAGCCAGAGCTGCACAGTAGACACTTCTTTTAAGTAGAGCGGACTGCATACATTGGAGTTTGTGACTGTAAATGCTTAGTTCTAACGATACCAGATCCTAAGTCTGTTTTCTAAGCGGGAGATCACCCTCTGCTTACGTTGCTCTCATGTTTTTATGGCCTGAGAAAAGCAGCAGTCTGGCCAGTGTAATTTTGCATACACTTTCTCCTAGGAATTTGAAACTGGGCTTAAAGAAGCAATTTAATCTTGTTTGCAACTAAATTACTTTGCAGGGTTTCAGTCTAAAAGATAAAAGTCTTCTGAAATCGACTTAGAAGTAAGTTCAAAAAACATCTTACTGGAGTTTGAGAGAAAAATAACAGGGCAGGCAAGTTGTAAATTCCAGTAGTTGCCAAGACAGACAAGAAAAAGGAGCGCTGTGGCTTTTAGTCACAGTTATGACCACAGGCAGCTTCAGGACGGAGAAGGTCTGAGAGACCTACGGATGGGTGATTCTCCATAATTCATCTGACCCACAGACACTGGCAGGAAAAAGAAAAAGATCCTGGAAGTTTTCTGTCTTTGAGCCTTGCCTAAATGTAAAGTGGAGGAAGGGAAAGCGACTGTTAGTGGGAAATGACAGGCATAGAGTTGTCTTCTTGGAGGAGAGAGGCACTCATCGCGAGTTTATGGTTTCCTGATTCTACTTGCACATAAAGGTTGCAATGCAACCTTGTAAGCATTTATTCCTGCTTCCCAAGCCTAGCAGACCTCAAGTTAGACAAAGTTAAAGCCAGAGAGTCTCGATAACTTGATCCCTTCGATCTTGCTGCCTGCCACGTGGCCACAATCTTGTAGCACTTAAAGGTAGCAGAGGGTAGCCCTTCAAAACTGAGTGTTTCCCCTCTGACAGCACTCTGAGAAAGGGGAGGGTGCCCTTTCATCGACATTTCTGGTTCCCCATTCTCCCTGCACAGTCCTGCAGGCCATCAGACTCATCTGGACACATTTTTAGGGTTCTGAGAAGGACAAAAGTTCTCGGTCTAGCCTGATGTCACTGGACTCAACTGTGAGTCTCCAAATAATTTGGTAAATGTGCATGTTAGTGTTTTAACGTTTCATGGTATTAAGAAAACAATGTCAGCCGGGCAGTGGTGGTGCACACCTTTAATCCCAGCACTTGGGAGGCAGAGGCAGGCAGATTTCTGAGTTCGAGGCCAGCCTGGTCTACAGAGTGAGTTCTAGGACAGCCAGGGCTACACAGAGAAACTCTGTCTCGAACCCCTCCCCCCCCCCCCCACCCCCCCAAAAAAAAGTGGGATTTTTTTTTTTTTTTTTTTAAAGAATGGGAAAGGTAAGTAGAAAGCTAAAAAGTCTAAGAGGACAATCACAATTGTCCTTCCTTAGGATTAAAAATACTATGAGAGGCCTCAGGGGGTGGTGCATGCTTTAGTCCCAGCACTCTGGACACAGGGAGGCAGAAAGAACTCTGTGAGTTCCAGGGCTAGACTGGTCTACATAGCTAGCAAGTTATAGGGCAGTCAGGACTACATTGAGAAACCCTGTCTCAGTAACACAACGACAACATATAAAGAAAGAGGAGGAGATGTCAGGACTCTGTGAGGCCTCGGACCCTTTTTACATAAACTACTGTGTCTGCAGAAAGAAAAAGCAAGGACTTTCTGGAGGATGACAGGCAGGGTCCAAACCTAATGGGGCTTTCTTCTTCTCAAGCTAAACACACAATGGTCCTTTCTAAGCATGGATATAGGAAAGTTATTAATCTTTTTTAATCTCATCAGTACTTTTTTAAAAAACAGTGTCAGCTTCTGTAGTCAACAGGACATGAATCAGCTAAAAACCCCAAGTGAAGCCTACAATTTTCCCTTTGTGCAACAGCAGCACAGTTAAAACTGGTCAATCAGGATGGAGCATTATGGCGAGAAGAACTTGTTGGAATGAAACACCTCCCAAGGAAGTCCCCAAACCCAGATTTTATGGGGCTAATCCATGGGTGTGAAGATCTGATAAAGGAACAAAGCTTAGATCACAAGCCCCAGCACATAACTTTTTTTAAAAATTTTTTTATTTTTATTTTTGCTGTAGTCTCCACAAAGACAAGCAGTTGCTGGCCTATTTATTGGCTTATTTAAAATTCATTATACTCGAAGAGGGACTCCATACCTTGTCATTATATCGTTTGCCTGAATCGAATTTGAATATAAAAAAAAATATTTTAGTCCAAGGCTTTAAAATCTAGACCTAGCGTTCTACTTAGAAGACACACATAAAAATAAACAATAGAATTAACTTCCACAGGGGAATGCATACCGATAAAAACCTACAATGAGAAAGAAAGTTAACTCCTGTCTGCCATTTCCATACAAATGTATTCCAGGTAACAACAAACACAGGTTTGATTTGAAGCAATCAAAGGCTAACCTAAAGCAAAGCTCTTTTAGTGATTTTCAGGGGTAAAACTGACCACAGAGAGAGATTCAGGTCAGCTCAGTGGTTTTATACTCAGTTCTTTGAGGAAGCAGAGAAAGGACAATGAGGTCTCTTAAAGCACTGAGCTGAAATTTCCAAAAAAAAAAAAAAAAAAAAAAAAAAAAAGCCACTCCACACCTGTTAAAGACCCAAAAAGGTTGTCTAACTGATTAGAACTGCCTGATCGTGTAGGACTCTGGTGTAGGTCCCAAGCCACATTATCTTGGGCCATCCCACTTACTGGCCACTTCTGAGACTGACCTACAGTCCATCCTTGGAAATGTACAGTCCACTTAGCTTCTCTCATTGAAAGGTTAAAGATGTCCTCTTCAGGTGATACCTGAACTAGTAGCAGAACTTTCCCCGCTTTGGGTATAGCCCCATGTCCCCACCAAATATATTTTAAGGATGATTTGTGATTTTCTTTTCTTCTGCTGCTACGAAAAACATTTCATAAATCTGCTACCAAATTGGAACATGATATTTGAAGTAGGGTGTCACCTGAATTAGTGCCCCTCCCCTGATAGGGCACATATTTGGTTTCAGAATAGCCTTTTTTTTTTTTCTCTCTCTTTTGAGGCGAGAATGGTGGTTTTGTGTGATAGCGACCAACTGAAAGATTCAAATCACGGAGAAAATAATGCAGAATTTTACAGTCTCTTCTTTTAAAGTGGGCCAGGAGTGGTCTTGAACTCCATCTTGCTTTGCAAATGTCTAGCTGTTTTATCTTTCGCCTTAAAGTGGCCTTTTCTTTACAGCAAAGGGAATGTGTTTCACGCAGTAAGCGCTTGTTTGGGAAAATGGCCATTTCCCCTTTAAAGCATTGTGTTGCGGGGGTCGCTGTGGTGCGTGCTGGACCCACACAGCCCACTGCCACAAGGTGCACCCCGGGATAGACTCAGCAGCAGAAGGGCGGGGCGCAAGGGGTACGGTCATTGCCGGGAAGGGGCGGGGCCAAGGCCTGGAGGGGGCGGAGGTTGTGACGACAATGAGGGCAGCCAGTGAAAGACCAGGGGGCGGAATCCTGGGCGGGACCTGTGTCGCGCAGGAGAGCGGGGCTGGTGCTGGGGGCGGGGCTGAGGGTCGCGGGCCGATGACGCGCAGGCGGAGCCGCTACTTCCTGGATCCGCCGGCCGGGGCCGCTACCGCACCCTGCGCCGGAGCCGGGAACCTGGGGCCGCCGCCATGTCCCACCAGACCGGCATCCAAGGTAACGGTGCCACGGGGCAGGGGCTCCCGGGAGGCTGCGGGCCCGAGCGCTGGAGGCGCGGACGGCATTGGAGCTGCTCTGGGTGCGACGGCCCGGACTGTGTCCCTCGCGGCCCTTACCCGGCGGCCGCCACGTAACAGGCCGGTGGCTGCCAGAGAGCCGAGACGTGAGGATATACGGGGTGGCCCGGCTGCATCCCGGTCCCCGTGCTGAGAGCAGGAAGACCGAAGCTGGCCGGGCTCCTTCCGCCGGCCAGCCGAGCGACTTTTCCTCAGGACCCGCCAAAGGAGATTGTTCCAGCACTCAGAGCGTTTGAAAACCAAACAGATCCCACCGCTGTAGGGTACCTCCCGAACTCCCCGGATTTTCTCTCAGAACGCGGGTGTGCCTTCCTTTTGGAGAAATCCTAAGTAGGAAGTGTTTTTCCATCTTTGGATGCTTGCTCCGCAGGCAGCTTGAAAAATCTGATCTGTGTGGCTGCACCTCATCACCCCGTGGAGTTGATTGTGCAGTTTACTTGTGTATCTTACTCGCCATTATTATTTCCTGGTTTGAAAATAGGCAGGCAGTTTGGACGTACTCAACCTCCTTGGAATCAAATAATATATCTCGGGGTTATTTAACGAGCTCTAATATAAACTAGAGCACTTCCTGTAATAATTAACTGAGCCGTTCCTTTTTTTTGGGTTGTTGTTGTTGTTGTTTTGTTTTGGTTTGGTTTGGTTTTCGAGACAGAGTTTCTCTGTATAGCTCTGGCTGTCTAGGAACCCTCTCTGTAGACCAGGCTGGCCTCGAACTCAGAAATCCACCTGCCTCTGCCTCCCAAGTGCTGGGATTAAAGACGTGCGCCACCACTGCCCGGCCGAGCCTTTCCTCTTAATAACTTGTTTTGTGTTTAAGGGTTTTTTGACACCACCACTTAATTCTGTGCACATGGAGGCAAAAATAGTCTCAGATCTAAAAACATTGAATTCCCCCACCCCGTGTTACTTTTGACATTTAAGTATGTCAAAATTATTGTTTAATGTTTGAGCCTTTTATATAGCAAGACATGAAGTAGTTTTGCTTGGGAATCAACAACACAAGACGGAATTTGAAGCAGTAATGACTACACAAGGGATAGGTTATTAAATGTTTATTTCCTCAATGACTTCTATAGCTTTTTGACAAAGAAACAAGAAAAATATGAACATCCTAAGATCGAGTGTATTTTACAAGTTTTTTCTTTAATCAGTTTATGAAGTTTGATCCTGATGTTTTTGGTGGGCAGATATAGGAAATGATTTGATGGAAGAGCTATCACACACTTAAAACTGGACTATAGCAGCAACTTTTCAACTTTTTCAAACGTGAAGCGATTTCTCCATTGCTGACTAAAAGCATTCACCCTAGTGTTGCTTCTGCTACAGAGTTCTGTGGCTGAAATGTTTTTAAAGTTCCTGTACTTGTGAATGTTAGTATTTAGTTTTTGCTCATAGCCAAGGCCCATATTTTATGCTTCCATTTTATAACAATAAGAAAGGACAATGTGCTTCACATGATTCTTTAATTTATGTTTTTCTTAGGTAAATACAAACTAAACTACGGGTAAGTTTAAACACTTTTTTTCCTTTATCATTTTCCACAGCAAGTGAAGATGTTAAAGAGATCTTTGCCAGAGCCAGAAACGGGAAATACAGACTTCTGAAAATATCTATTGAAAATGGTTAGTTAACATTTTTAAGATCTCTGTGCCCTTGGAGCGGTAGCTGTTACAGTTCCAGGTTTCCAAGCCTTATTAGTAATTTGAACTATTAATCAGCATGAAGCAAGTTGAGAGTTTGCCTTTCAGTCTGTTTTCCTTTTAAATTGGGGGTAGCTGTGGGGAAATAGCAGCTGCTTTCTGGTGTGGAGGCCTCCCCTGTTCTGTGTTTTTCTGCAGCATAGTCTGTCTAATGTCAGCGTCTCCTCTTCTAGAATGGAAATCAGTAACTAGGCAAATCATTGAAAACAAAACTAATTGTTTTGTGAGTTATTCAGTGAACTGTGTTTTAAAGTAGAAACATTTGAGATATTTATTATTTATTTATTTTTTTATTTATTGCCTGATTGGACTGTAGAGAGATCTTTTCTTGTTTGGAAACATTCTGAGAACATGGCAAATTATAAATTGACTCCTTAATGATAATTAGTAACTTGTTTTTTCATAAACTAGAAATAAACCAAGTTTGTTTTCCGTTTTTCTGCTTATATATTTAAATGTGAAACTAGCTTTAAAAATCGTAAATTCTGTAGGAACAAATGTATATTCTTCAAAGCAGCTAAAATTGTGAATTGCAGTTAGTATGCAAACTGAAAACATAAAATATATCTAATTCATACTTTAGGAAGAAAATTTCTGTTTCCTAAATATTTTCCAGGTTTTTTTAATCTTGAGAAAAATGATAAACTAGAAATTTTCAGAGAATGAAAAAATAAATACTCACCTCTTAAATTAATGCCCTAGTACTTTATAGTTTGCTCTAGACCTTTTTAACTGTTACTTTTTTTCTGATGAAAGATATCTTTTGACAGCTGTACTTTTCTTCCCCCCACCCCCAGAGCAGCTGCAGTTGGAAAGATGTGTGTATGTGTGTGTATATGTGTGTGTGTGTGTGTGTGTGTGTGTATGTGTATATGTGTGTGTGTGTATATGTGTGTGTGTGTGTGTATAAAATCCATCCTTTTTAGCACACAATGCTGTTTTTAAGGTCATACAAACTGCATATTGTTTTATTCTTGATCTTTATTTCTGAGATTTCTAGCCTATGATTACTTTAAAACGCAAACTGTTTTTATGTAACCATACCATGGTATGTTCTCTTATGGGGAAGGTGGAAGCTATCACGGGTTTGCCCTGTTGCTGTGTAGTGCTGAAGTACGTACCTGTCTGTGGGTGGGAATAATCCTTCATAATCTTACATAGTTCTACAACAGAGCACTTAAAAAGGGTGGCAACTCTCAGTTCTAGTTTATGTGCTTAGGCAGCATGTAAGCCAATAGTGTTGTTGTCAAGTAGGAAGTAAAGCTTGTTTCTTAATTCTTTACAATTAAATGTTAATTTCAAGAGTAATAGTTTTGAGTCATAAGTGAAGTTGTATATATGGTATAGTTATCTATTTATCTATCTATCTATCTATATCTATCTGTCGGTCTGTCTATCTATCTATGGTGATTTTCAACATTTTAACAGATAGAACTCTAATTGACCTCTATTTGAACATTTAACTCAACTATTACTATAGTAATTGAGACATACGTCATTCTTGTCTTCATTACATTAGCACTTGATACTACACACCATTCATCCGTTTCAAATTCTCCTTTCGTAGAGCAACTGGTGGTTGGATCCTGTAGTCTGCCTTCAGATTCCTGGGAACAGGATTACGATGCCTTTGTCTTGCCCCTGCTGGAGGACAAGCAACCGTGCTATGTATTATTCAGGTTAGATTCTCAGAATGCCCAGGGATATGAATGGATATTCATTGCATGGTCTCCAGATCATTCTCATGTGAGTAATTTTTTATAGTTTTGGTTTGTTTTGTTTGTTTGTTTGGCATTAAATGCTAGGAAGAATTTTTTTTTCTGAAGTATTTTCAGGCTAAAGGAAGGGTAAGAAGTGACAGTCTTTTCCCTTAGAATGATAATCCTCTCCCCAAATGAACAAACAAAAAAGCTGATAGTAGACTAAAATAGAGTCAAAGGTGGAACTGGAGATGAATATTATCCAATATTTTAAAGAGCGGGGTTTCTTATAAGAAGCCAATTTTTAGTGCTATCTAGATATTCTGAAAAGATTACCCATTTTTAATTTTGTCTGAAGTAGCAGATTTCACTATTTAGAATTATGAGATTGTTTGTGTTAATGGTGACCCGTGAGGGCTGCTAAAGCTCTTTACTAATAGGATACATGTCCACCCCAGTGTTGCTCATCCAGTGGCCCCTGCCATCCCGAGTCCAGGAATGGATGGAGTAATGTCTGCTCTAGCTTTGAGTAAAATATCACTGCAAAGATTCTTTGTATTGATTTCCCCCTCATAGTTTAACATTGCACTTTAGGTTATTTTTTATTCTTGCAAGTAATTTTGCGCTTTGTAAAGGTAAGAGCTTATTTTGCATTTTAAACAAACATACTACGTAATTTAAGACCTGCCTTAACAGTCATTAGTGGTTTAGACACCCATTTCACAGTCGTGGGTGTCAGCCTGAGCTGATTACATCCTGAAGGTTTTACTATCTCAGTGCTTTCTTTTATATGGTATATTTTGTAAAGTTAATACTGTTAACATGTAAAACCTTCACAATTTTATAGGTTCGTCAAAAAATGCTGTATGCGGCAACAAGAGCAACTCTGAAAAAAGAATTTGGAGGTGGCCACATTAAAGATGAAGTGTTTGGAACAGTAAAGGTGCAGAACTTATATTTATAAAGAACTTATATTTATATGTGTTTTTTATGTTCCAAAACCAAAATAAAACAAAAATAAACCACAGCTGGTGAAGCCAGACATGGTGGGCCAAACCTGTAGTCACAACACATGGGAGGGAGGCAGATGCTCTCTGAGGGCAACACCAGCCTAGTCTATGTCCAGGACAGTCATGCTGCACAGTGAGACCCTGCCTCAGAATAACAGAAATAAAAATGTGGAAGAGGAAGATTGGTAGGAATTTCAGTGTTTTAGTCTATAAGCTTAAGAAGGGCATTGCTCTAGCTCAAGATTTGCAGATTTGTGCTAATGAACTTACTTGTATCCATTTGATGTTGAGAGTAAACACTGTTGAAAGATACTTATCCTTTAGTTTGTGTGCTACATTGATGCATTTACGATTATATTTATGAATTAAGATGGTTAGAGTATGCTTTTGAACAGCTGGCTTATGCTTCAGAAGATGACAGGCTTTAGTCGGGGAGATGTGTTTTCCTTCCCTGTGAACCAGGAGGAGGGCTGGCCTCTCAGCTTTCTCACTTGTAGCCGTCCAAGAGAGGCATGCTCATGCGTACCCATCTTTGATGTGCTTTTCTGCAGATACATATAAGTGACTTTAATATAGAATTTAGACTGAGTGAATTACTCTGAACAGTTTGAATTTCCATAGGGCATGATGAATTCAGGTGTCCTATAGGCTTGATCAGTTTGTTACTTGGCTGACCAAACTTAGACAAAAGATTTATGATTATACACGTGAGGAAAAGAGAGGGACACACTTGTTCTGAACCCTTCACCCTAGAGGGTTAAAGTTAGGATAGGGAGAGGCCGCCTGCTGTGTCATAGTTTCTTTTCTATTAAGTTTATTTTTTTTAATGTAACCTCACCACAGTTGTGTTTCTGGAAAATAATTTCTCTCTTTGCCTACAGGAGGATGTATCATTACATGGATATAAAAAGTATTTGCTGTCCCAGTCTTCCCCTGCCCCACTGACCGCGGCTGAGGAGGAATTACGGCAGATTAAGATCAATGAGGTAGGTCCCAACCTAAACATGCTTCAAGGTTTCCAGGGTGTCCGGGTAGCGTGTCTAATGCATAGGCGTGGAGGACTGAAAATCAGAAGTGGGTCCGCGAGGTTGATTCTGTTTAGGTTAAAAACAGATCTGTGTGCCTTATATGTTTTCAGAAAAAAAGTAAAACATTCATGTTAAAGTAGTAGCAGTTTATAAAGGGCTGTCCCTGAGATACATGTTAAAACAAACTTCTGCTAGAAGCTCTGCACTATGAGAACTTATTAAAGAGAAAAGTGAGTTACTCAATGATGGCGAAGAGCTTCATATCTAATACAACTGCATAAAGAAAATTCCTTAAAGAATATATTACTTCAGGACTGGTATTTACTACAGAGGCTGCTTAGGATTTCTAGACGGGCTTTCATTTCTGTGACCTTGTATGGAGAGGAGACGTCACGTCTGTGGAAGCTTGAGTATCTGTGGTGCACATTGACGCCAGACTTGGAGCCAGGGTTTAATGCTTTTCCTCAGCCATCTTAGTATAATGGCTTTTATAATGCCTCTCTTTCTACTGAAACATTACAGAGAACAACATCGTGAGTGTCCCAAACCTCTGTTCACTCTTCTTTGTATGAGCTGGACCAGGCTGGGAATGGCTCAGATAGCAAGGATCTAGGGTATATTTTAAACTAAAGTTGAGTAGGGCTTATTATGTGACTTTTTTTTTTTTTACAAGTTTGATAGTTTGTTTTATTCCTTGCAATCAGAACCCAGAGGATCACATTGGGGTATGCACTTGCATCTGTTCTCTGATGTTCTCATTATCAGTTTCATGCTGTAGAATCTCCATTCATTTCTTAAGTAAAGTTTGCATTCAACTTTCTGCTGCAGTATTGCCAGTGAGACCCAATCCTAGCTGTCATTTATCAAGTAGAAAAATCATCATGCGCACTGAAAAGCTTTCTTGAAGTACCCTCCTCTCATCCACAGAACATTGTTTAGTAAAGAAAGCCCCACATCTGGAATGTGCACAGCTGTAGCTTGTTGAGCTGTGTGTTTTGTCTGTGTCCTGTGTCCTTCTCAGTTCAATGCATGATGTTTGTGTTGCATTTTATGTCCAGTAAAACAGAGTCAAGGTCCGTGTATACTGGACCTACACAGTTTTCTGTTCAGAAATTCTCGCAAGAAAAAGTTTGTGCTTAAAGAGGTAATCTGATGACACTTTGGAAGCGCATCTGCAGCTCCTTGAACCTGTGCCACCCTGAGCTAAGGACACACTTCAGAGCCCTAACTTACACTGCCGTTCCAGCATCCCTCCCAGTAGTTCTTAGCTGTGTGGCATGCACTCTTGCATGTCCACAGTATGCTAGCAGGACAGTAAACCAGTGTGAGAAATGATTTGCCTTAAAGTTAAAAATGTTTTAAGAATTTGAACCATATATTAGAAAAGGGTAAATGAGATTTACTGTATTTTTTAAAGTGGAGTTTTCTTCTTTTTGCCACTGGACACTGCTGAATACTGAAGGGTCACCAGCCAATTATATCTGTCATACTTAGGTACAAACTGACGTGAGTGTGGACACAAAGCATCAGACACTACAAGGAGTAGCATTTCCTATTTCTCGAGACGCCTTCCAGGCTTTGGAGAAACTGAGTAACAAACAGCTCAACTATGTGCAGTTGGTAAGAAAGGCGGTGCCTGGACAGGGGCTCTTCTGTTTGCTTGCCATGGCTTGTCTAATGCTTACTTTTAACTCACTTTATGGTTTTACTTTCCTTGTTTGTTTGTTTTTTTTATTAACTTTTTTCTTTTAAGTCAGGGTCTCAATATTCATTTACTTTTTTAAATCCCAGAGTACTGTATGTGAAAAAGTCAGATAAGCCACTGCTGGGGCCTGCTGGCTGGATAGGATTAAAGAGAGCACAGCATCTCCAGGGTGCAAAAGACTGATGAGCTCCCGCCTGTTAGCTCTCTGTTCTGTGTGCTTCAGTAAGCGCTGGAAAATTTAGCTCCTATTTACTCTATAAACTTCATGTATAACTCTCTGGCAACCATCAAGCTGTATAGCAGCTGGGGATTCAGTAGAGGATTTATTGCTAGTCTTCCTTTTTCTGGTGAGTCAGCCAGAAGCCTCTCGCTGGCCAGGGAGCTCGTTAACTTTTTTGAACCAGAGAGAAAAGGAAAAGGAAAGCTGTCACTCCCACAGAAGAGCACACCCCAGAGGGGAAAGGAAAGCTGTCGCTCACATAGACGTGCACACCCCATAAAGCAGAGAGTGCTGCAGTGCCTTTTGTCACTGCTTTCAGCCTTTCACATCCTTACCACAAAGTGTTCTCTGTGTGAGAAAGAATTGCCTGCTAGGTCACCTGTTACATAAAGGGGAGGAGCAGGCTATCAGTAACAAGTTCAAAGCAGTGTTTCCCTCTGTAACCTCATTATGAGTTCAGAGCTACACTTTTTACATGGCCTTGTCTTAGTGCACACCCGTGGCTTCATCCTTGGACCTAAATGTTTTTCCTTGAACACAAATTTGTCCCAAGGCTATTTTTCTCTTTTTAGTGTAATTAATGAAAGCTCATTATATTTGTTATTAGGCAGCCTTTACTTACTATTACAAGGAATGGGCACATTCTGTTCTTAATTCTAACTTTATTACATCTTTCTAGCTAAACAACCATCTCTTAAAACTTTATTCCTAACATTATTTGAATCAAATCAGGAAGTTTATAAAAGGAAGTTTATAAAATCATTAACCTATCTAAACAGCATTCATTCATGAAAGTTCAACTTTATGTTGATCTGCAGAAAATCTACTCAGTAGGGTAGGCTAATGCCCATGCATTATTATATTAATTTAATAATGACAGGAAAGACATTTCAGCTGCAAGAAGCAGTCCCTTGGGACCCTTTGGGACCTTGACCCTCAGAGCTCACCCATCTTAGTCCATGCAAGAAAGTGGGCCATGTCCAGGACGGCCAGCTGCTAGCATGAGCCTGTCCTAGCTGGCTCCTGACAGCCCATGACTGTATACATCATCTTTGACTCTTGTTTAAGTTAATTTATGTTTTACCTGTTAATAAATGCTGTTTCTTTTTGATAGGAAATAGATATAAAAAATGAAACAATAATTTTGGCCAACACAGAAAATACAGAACTAAGAGATTTGCCAAAGAGGATTCCCAAGGATTCAGCACGTTACCATTTCTTTCTGTATAAGCATTCCCATGAAGGAGACTACTTAGAGTCCGTAGGTATGGAGGCCGGATCTTGAGCGCGGGCGGTACCTTCAGTGTCAGCACTGGGGGCTTCTGTAGTTCTTGCCAGGAGCTTAGAGGAGGTTTATAGACTTGCTTCAGTTGATATTTCTAATTGTTGTCATTTGACCTTACAGTTTTTATTTACTCGATGCCTGGATACACATGCAGCATAAGAGAGCGGATGCTGTATTCCAGCTGCAAGAGCCCTCTGCTCGAGATTGTAGAGCGGCAGCTACAGATGGACGTGATCAGAAAGGTGGGCTGCACCGCTTCAGCAAACTGAAGTTGCTCCAGGCACTTCGTCATTTCCATCCTGTACAATGTGCTGCCTTTGCAAGTGCTGTGGCTTACACATGAGAATATTAGTTTTACTGTTTTCATCCTCAGTCCTTGGAGCCTGCTGAGTGCCTAGGGATGGCCTGTCGTGAGCCCATAGTTAGCTACGTGCTAAGTAGTGTGGTAGCTGCAAGCCACGGTGGCTCAGTGTAAACTCCAATAAAGTGTAAAATTCTGTTTCTTAGTAACACTTATCATTGCAAGTGCTCACTGGCCATCAGCATTAGGGTTGCAACATATATAGAACACTTCTGTCAGTTTACTAAGTGGCTGTTGCTACCAGATCTCCGTAGATCTTAAATGCAGGTAGGATAGATGCAAAGATGCCGCCAATAAACTGCTGGTGTAGGGGTGCTGAGCCTGGAGCAGTTCCAGATTCTGTCTGTCACTCAGTGTACGCTGAAAGGGTCTGCTGACACTGCATAAGACCAGACAGTAATTATTGTAGGTTTTGCTATCTAACCTAGGTGTCTTATCCATGTTTTTGTTTTTGAAGTCCCTTAAAGTGTGAATTGCTCTAAAGTTGGGCTAGAGATTTGTTCTGTGGACCATCATTGGCCTACCCCTGTTTTAGAGTGATTCCAGGTAGCGCAAGGGATGACGGAGCAAGTGCAGTGTTTGAATTTAGGAGGCAGGGCAGCTGGAGGACACAGCGCTCTCTGCTGTTGATAAACAGTACCTACCTACCTACCTACCTACCTACGTGGAGCGGAGCGGAGTGGTAAGAAGCAGCAGGCCAGCAGGTGACTGTGGCTGCCTGTTTAAACAGGTGTTTTAGTGTCTCCCAGAAGAGATGGAAGGAAATCATTACAGATAGAGTCCTTGCATGTTCTCATGTGGAAGGTGTGGGGTGCGCTTGTGGAGGCATCTGCACCTGGGAGCCTGCTTACAGTGCGTCAGTTCTGAGTGTTCCCTGGTTCACACTGGCTCACACTGGTGACTTCCTGTTTTGCAGATTGAGATAGACAATGGGGAGGAACTGACTGCAGATTTCCTTTACGATGAAGTCCATCCCAAGCAGCATGCACATAAACAGAGTTTTGCTAAACCAAAAGGCCCCGCGGGGAAGAGAGGGATCCGAAGATTGATTAGGGGTCCGGCGGAAGCAGAAGCCACTACTGATTAAAATTGTCTTATTAAATGTTGCAATATAGTTTTGTAAAATTTCCAGCTTTTAGTACAAGGAGAACTGAAATCATTCCATGTTGATATAGTTGGGAGGAAAATTGTACTTTTTGAAAAATAGCACTTTTCACTTCTATGTATTTTTTAAATTAATGCTATAGAAGACTCATGATTTTTATTTTTTAGTTAAAACTAGACAAGGTTTCAACATAGTAATGTTTGGTTTTGTCACACTGTTTTCATAGCGTGTTGATTCCACACTTTCACATAATCGTCAAAATTTTACATAGGTGGGCCAGTTCCACAGAGCAGAAGGACTTGCTCTTTAGAACTTTGTAGTGAGGTCTAAGTTTCCCTATAAAGGGAAGTGGAACAACCCTGAGATACTAGCACTTTTTGAGTATGTTAAGGAGCCTGGGAGGAGGCAGGCAGCTGCTTGCTGTGCGCATGCTCAGGTGCGGCTGACTGCCACGGTGGAGATCCGGTACTGCAGCATGGCTTCCCGTCCCACCTCTCCAGTGTAGTAGCATCAGATCACAGAGACAGTTCACACTGAAGCTCAAGAAAGATCCCAGATAGCACAGGCTTCCTCCTGGCACTGGAAGACTCCCGTCTAGTAGGATCTTTGCAGAGCTTTCGCACTGTCTGTTTCCAAAGTCACTCCATAAGGACTGAAGCCAGATGCTCATGTCAGATCAAAAGTCAGGTATCACCAAAAAGAAAGTAAAGAAAAATGTTCGGAGTTTAAAGGTTTGGTTTTGTTTTGGGGGGTGGGGGTGGGAGTTGTTTTGTTTTTCTCTTTGAAACCATGTATCTTAAAGCAAATTGTCATATTGCTTGGGAGCAAGTATTCAGATCTAAAATTATTGATTTCTAGTACTTAGTAGGCTAACACAGATAATACTTAGCCTAAGGGTCTTGTTTCAGTTAATAATGTCTCTCAGAACATGGGTTTTCTGAAGCTTTGTGTTTTCAGTTACAGCCTAGAGAGTTTTGAGCCTCAAAAGCCCTTTGTTACTTGAAGTAGAGGGAGTTAGAACACTTGGTATCTAATCTGATAACCCTGCTGCAGAGCCGTCACTGAGAAGTTCTGAAGTGGACTGTCGTGTCCAGAATTTGGAAGTCCTTGACCTGAACTTCATGCTGCACAAGATCATGTCAGTAATGTACATTTCATGGTATGAAATATGAAGCACCGTTGCAGAGCCTTATTACCTGAGGTAATACACGCACCTTTCAGAAATTCAGTGTGTATTCACCTAGACGGTAAGAGGAATGATAGGCTGAGGGAAATTTGTAAAAATAGATTTGAGTATTGTGTGTTTTGTTTGTTTACAAATACATAGACTTTACTACTTAAATATGCAGGACAGTTGACAGTGATGTCGCACTTGTTTACGAGAGGTAAACTTTTTAGTTGTACGTGTGTACAGTCGTCACACGTGCCATAGAGTGCTGCAGTGAGAGTCCTGGAGCTGTGTCTAGACCATCACCAGAGCTGCCATTTCAAGCAGAGGGAGTACTACGTGTCCTGGATCCAGAACCAGTGGGAGCTGTTTTGAAGCACCGTGTGCAATTATGCTCTGAAGCCTATTACACTACATCAAAGTCAATGCACATTCCAGAATATAGATGTGATCTTGTAACCTGACTAATAATTAAACCAATGATTGCTGAGAATCACGTATGCATCTGTTTTAGGGTATAACTCATTGTTTACACTATGTTTTAGGTGACAATAGGTGTGAGTAACATTCCCAATAAATTTATATAGCAGTGAAAAATTACATGTCTTCTGTGGACATTTTATAAGTACATTTTATATCAATAAAAATTTTCTCTTTGAGTTGTGTATGTTGGCTTTCTGGTACATTTTAAACGCTTGGATAATCTTGCACAATCCAGAACCTGGTGATTCTGTGTGATGATTTTATTAGACTGCTTAAATTTATAAAATTGTAAGTAGTTGGAAACCTAGGCAAGAACAGTTACGAGCATGGAGTGCTTCATGTAGATTAAAATTGCCCTTCAGAAATGTAGCAAGGATGAAAATACATCTAGTTGCTGAGTTGCCTCCGTGATAAAAAGCACCACCTTGAGATGGTCAGGCTGGCTAAACTTCCAGCACATTCCAGAACAGCTTCAAGTACAAAGATCCTGTCCTCAGCCCCAGGACAATCGGTGTTCAGTGTGCTTGGCGTACGGTATAGGGAACTGCTTATTTCCCAGGTGTAGAGGCGAGGGAGCTCTAGATGAAGGTCTACCTGTTGTGCTCGCTATGTGAAAGACTGATGCTTTCTCAATTCGCCCAGTATGAAGTCCTCACAGGGGCCATGTTACACTGTAGATGTTTTTCTTGGCAATTTTGAAAAAAAGCATTTTAAAGAGCTGACTGGGGGCAGTGAGATTGTACAGCAGGTAAAAACACTTTCCACCGATCTCAACAAGATTGATCCCCAGGACCTACCACAGAGCGAATTCACTCCAAGTGCTCCTCTGAGCTGCATTTGCTCACTGCAGTATGCATGCCCACACACTAAATAAATGTAATAAAACAAGTCCTGCAATGCATCTTTTTGATTGGAGAACTAAGATACTTCGCCCACCGCATGCACTGTGTCTGTGGGTACTCATTTCCATTGCATATATAGTGTGAGGGTGGTGGGTTCATTTTCTATCCTGGCCTCCTATTCAGAGGTTCTGCTGTAGTGAATGGGCCTAGCAACCAAACAGCTCCACACGTGATGGGAACACTACCTTAAATGACATTGTGGCTAAAAAGCTGTGTGGTGGTATGTAGTGGTTATATGATAGTGGTGTGAGCTCGACTAAAAAAACCTCTGCTGTTTACTAGCTTCTGCATGATGTGGCTCAAGACTCCGTACTTTCATCATTCGGCTCATTGGCTACTCCCAATTGTCCGAAAACTATGACCTCAGAAACATCCTCATCTTGGATCACTCTAACCGGCTAGATGAAATATCTGAGAGAAATGAACTTAAGTTGGGGACGATAAGGTTTTTCTGGCACAAGGGCAGCTGGGCAGCTGGGAGCCAAGGAATATCAGAAAATCACACCATGCAACAGACTTCACAGGTTTATTAAGAACAAATGGCTGCTGCCTCTGAATGGGAAGAGAGCAGAGGGCTCGGAGAGGGGTGGGTGCTTATAGCATGCACACTGAGCTGGTAGAAACGTACAGTGGAGCCAGAAGGATTGCTTGGCAATTAACTCTGAAACATTGGCCTTAAAGCTGAGCCTCAGAGATGGTGAATTCCACGTGTCAGAGCTGGGGTAGGATGGGGGCAAGGTAGTTTCCCACTGGCCTCTTACCCTATACAAGATTTATTTTGACTCAGGGTCTCAGAGTGTTAGGTCTGTGGTCACTAGGCATCTTTGTGGCTGGGCTTGAGAGGCAGCGCACCATAACCTTTATCCCCTTACTGTGACTGGGAAGCAAAGGGAAGGTGGAAGGAGAGAGTTGTCTGAATCCAGCCATCTCAGGGACAACTTCTCCATCTTGCTGGCAGAGTCAAACTGAATTCATGGTCCCAGGCCCAGGAACCAACTCTTGTCCTTTATCACACTGAGCTCTGGGATCAAATGTCTAGGAGAATGAGTTAAGGCCTTGAAGCCAGGTGCCCTGGATAAGACCCAGTCTTCAATGGATAACCCCTTGCTTAACCCTTAATGTCAAAATACTATTGGATAACTCCGAAGCTCACCCCTCACCCCTTTATGGTTTTAATCTTTAAATATGCTGTGCAGCTTCCCTTCAGGGACACAGTCAGCTTCCAAGGCTGTGCTGTTGTCCCTGACTGGTCAGTTTTTGCTGCCTAATTCAAATAAAGATCTTGCTTTTCTGGACTCATGTGCCTTCTTGGGTTGTCTTGGTTTTCCCAACCCCAAGAAAGAGAGTTTGGTTTTGTAACAAAGCCTCATATAATCCAAACTAATATTAACCCACTCTTGAGTGACATCTTACCAGTAGCTATGTCACTGAAGATGTTTCTCCCTCCTCTAGAGATCATTAATTTTCCTGTAGATAGGAAAAGTGGGGCCTTGAAATCCCTCCCTCTCTAGTTACCGTTAACTCATTAAGGGAGAGGTAGGATCCTGGGAGTCCATGTGTCTTCTTCCATGACGTTGTTGACAGGGCTGATTGTGTGCAGGTAATTACAACCAACGTAAGTTCAAGAGAGCTCATGGGCTGGGGAGATGGCTCAGCAGGCAAAGGTCCTAGCCACACAAGCCTGACAACCTGAGTTTGATTGCTAGAACCCACTAAGAAGGCACATGTGGTGGCACCCATTTGTAATTTTGTCTCTCTGTTGGCAAGCTAGGAGACAGAAACAGCTTGCTTATTGAACCAGCTATCTCAATAAGGATGAAGACAAGAACCTACTCCTGAAATATCCATTGTCTTCCACATATGCTCCACAGTATACTCATACCTGCGTGCAACTCAAAATAGCTTCAGGAAGTCCCTGAAACTGAGCAGATTCACTAGAGCCCCCTCCCTCCCAAGAGTAAACAAGAAAGACTGTTAGGAGTCATTTTCAGAGAAGCAAAGCTGCAAAGAAGACTCTGAGACCAGACAGGCTGCTGGAAGAAGCCCAAACCAGCTCAGCTGCCTGGAAGAGTCTGAGACCAACTGAGTCACTCGGAAAGGACTCATGCTGGGGAGGGCTTTGGCGATACAGCTGTCTTTGAGTCATTTCTGCCCCCTCACCTATAAGTAACCCCTCACCTATATTCCTATAAGTAACATCAATAAAACTCATTGGTTCAACAAATTGACCTAGTGGTATTCATGCTTTGGTCTGTCCTGGCCTCCCCATTTGGGGTGAGGAAACGAGTGCCCCAGGAAAAGGTTACTTTTTACAAACATCACACCCTGCCAAGTTACCCTGTAGCAAGCATATCAGCACCCAGGAGCCTCATCTGGGAGTAAGACAATTGATGGCAATTCTCTCTCAGCAGGGAACATGCACACAGCGAATTCCAGCTTGATTGCTTTGTGTCCTGAGACCATAGTGTGTGATGTCATCAGCAATGAGGTATTACCTTTTAGTTCTGGGGAACAGTTAACAGGAGTGGCAATTTCTGAATTGTTATTAGGGGCCTCCGAGACTGTAAACCATAAGTATCAGAAGGTAGCCCGACTCTAGCACTAGGATTGATTTTCATTTGAACTTATGGCTCCGCCGAAAAGTAGCTTTTACCCACTGGTGCAGGGTACCACCATTCATTTATTTTTATCTTTTAAATTAGATTACCAAGTATCAGATTTCCTTTTGTGTTCTCTTAGGACCTAGTTTTGATCCTACCCCATTTCCCTGCTCCCATCTTCCACTCCCAGTACTTCTCTGTTTTTTAAAGATATTACTTTTTATTTTAATTGTGTGTTTATGTGTGTGCATGCAAATGCAGCGCCTGTAAAGGCCAGAGGAGAGTGTCAGGTTCCTCGGAGCTGAAGTTAAGGCAGTTGTGAGCTGCCTAGCATGGGTCCTAGGAACCAACTTCAGGTCCTCCACAAATCAGTGCACACTCTTTATTAGCTGAGTCATCTCTCCAGACCTGTCTCTCTGTCCCCTCAACTTACACAGCGCCCCAACCTGAAATCCACAGTCCATGTCCTCTTGTGGACCCCTTTCTAGTTTCCTGGGCTCTTTCCATACTCCCAAAGAAATGCAAACAGAAGAAAATTAGAAATCCGAACCCACCTTGGAGAGGATACTTTGAGTATCTACCTACCTTTTTGAGCCAGAGCTATCTCAATATACCTTCCGCCTCTATGCCTTCCTCTACAGACCTCGTGTTCCTTTACGTCTGAGTAAGACACGTTATCTTCATTATCCATTCATCTGTCGGTGACAACAGTCTGATTCCATTTCCTTGCTATTGTGACTGAAGCGACTACAGACATGAATGCACAAATATCTTTAAGCCCTTTAGGTCTACGCCCAGGCTTCGCAAACCTGGGTTACATGGTAGTTCCATTTTTAGTGGTGTGACATCACCACACTGATTTCCACAGAGGCTATACCAGTTTTCACTCCCACCAGCAATGAAAAGTGAAACAGGGCTCCGTTTTCACTACATTCCTGCCAGCCTGCATTTGAGATATATATGTGTGTGTGTGTGCGCGTGTGTGTGTGTGAATTCGTATGTGTATATATACACACACACATATATATACATACATACATAAATACATATACACATATATATGTACATCATTGTACCTGTGTTAAGACAGACCCTCAGAGTAGTTTTAATTTGCATTTCTAAGAACGTTGAACATTTTTTTTTTTTTTGGTTTTTTTTTTTCTTTTTGTTTTTTTTTTGAGACAGGGTTTCTCTGTATAGCCCTGTCTGTCCTGGAACTCACTCCGTAGACCAGGCTGGCCTCAAACTCAGAAATCTGCCTCCCAAGTGCTGGGATTAAAGGTGTGTGCTACCACTGCCTGTGAACATGTTTTTAATTATTAGTAATCTGTCTTCCTTTTGGGGAGCTACCTATTTAGTTCCTTAGCCCTCTCCCTCTCTCTCTCTCTCTTTCTCTCTCTCTCTCTCTCTCTCTCTCTCTCTTTCTCTCTCTCTCTCTCTCTCTCTCTGTGTGTGTGTGTGTGTGTGTGTGTGTGTGTGTGTGTATGTAACCTGAGAGAGTTCTATCTTTCCATGATTTGGATCCCAGGGATCAAACTTAGGTTTTTAGTCTCCGTAGTTAACACATTTTTCAGCTGAGCCATCTCATTGACCTAGAGGACTTTGCATCAAGGTTCTTCAAGGACATTCAGCTGTAGCGTTTTGTTGTTCCTTTATCTGGTTTTGATATCAGGGCAGTAGTGGCTCTGTAACAGAAGTTTGGAGGTCCTCCATGCTTTGCTGTTTCATGATGTGATTTTGGAAGGATTTTGGTCTTGAAAGTCTACAGTGAGGCCGACTTAACACCTGCTGTTTCAGTGTCATTGCTTGCTGTAGATGTATTTTAAATGTTTATCTCATTTTGCTTTGTATAGCATATGCATTTATAATTTCATCCATTTCTCTTTAGCTTCTCCAATTTGGTAGAGTATAGGCTTTTCAAGTGTATCTTTATGATTTTTTGAATTTCACTGGTACCTCAAGTAAAATCTTTTCTTTCTCATTTTTCTATTTTTTTATTTTTTTTAAAGATTTATTTATTTATGCATATGAGTATTCTGTCTCTGTCTTCAGACACACCAGAAGAGGGTATCAGATCCCATTACAGATGGTTGTGAGACACCATGTGGTACTCAGGACTTCTGGAAGAGCAGTAAGTGTTCTTAACCGCTGAGCTGTCTCTCCAGCCCCTTTCTCATTTTTTATTTTATTTTATTTTATTTTATTTTATTTTATTTTATTTTATTTTGGTTTTTTGAGACAGGGTTTCTCTGCGTAGCCCTGGCTGTCCTGGAACTCACTCGGTAAACCAGGCTGGCCTCAAACTCAGAAACCCGCCTGCCTCTGCCTCCCAAGTGCTGGGACTAAAGGCATGTGCCACCACTGCCAGGCTCTTTCTCATTTTTTTTATTAATCTGAGTTTTTGTTATCTCTTTTGGTTACTTTGACTAAGGATTTGTCAGTTTTGTTAATTTTTTCAGAGAACCACCTATAGATTATTGTTAATTTGTATCTATCTTATTACTTTCTGCCCTGATCTTGTGATTTTTTTCCTGTCTATTTCCTTTTTTCATTAATTTATTTATTCATTTTACATCCCAGTCTCAGACCCCTCTCCCTCATCTCCTAGTCTCACCCTCAAATCACCTTCCCTATTCCCCTCTCTCCTTCTCAGAGAAGGGTGTCTTGCTTCTTGCAGTGTCCCCTCTCCGAGGAGAAGGGAAGCCCCTCCCACCGTCAAGTCCTCAGTAGGACTAGGTGTATCCTCTGTCCCACTGATGTCAGACAAGGCAGGCCGGCTAGGGGAACAGATCCCAAGGGAGGCAGCAGAGTCAGAGACAGTCTTTGTGCAGAGGGGCAGGACCTCTGAAGGCCCACCACCCACCATGCCAACCAACTGCCAGTTGATTTCAGAAGTCAGTACTACGGGGATGTTAAGGAAAAATGACAGTGTGGTCCAACATACCATGAAAAAAGTTCCATTTCTCCTATCAGATATTTTCTCAAACATCCAATGCTGAGTACAGCTGTGCAAAGAGAAGCTATTCCCTTACTCACCTGCCGGCTGTCCACAATCATTTCTCCATGCAGGAGTGTGCCGCAGCAGAGGTCACATGCATTTTCCCTCTTGCCCCAGGCTCAATGGGGGCTGGCTCTGTTGCTTGTAGGAGGGCTTAGAGGAAGCACAACTATATTGAACCTGCTGTGACAGACACTTTCCACAGAGCTGCTTGTCTCTGGGCCAAGCTGTGACTGGTTGCCATCTCTCCATTGGCTACAGCTTGCTCCTGAACAATCTCTTGGTTGGGCAAACACTTTCCACTCTCAGGGGAGGAGTATACATAGCTTATTCTGGTTGGAGCTGGGTGTGAAATTGCCTATAAAAAATAGTATTTTGCGCTGGTACTGCTGACATTTATATATTAATTAAACTTTTGCTCCCATCCTTTTTGTTTTGTTTTTTTGAGACAGGGTTTCTCTGTATAGTCCTGGTTGTCCTGGAACTCACTGGCCCTGGCCTCAAACTCAGAAATCCGCCTGCCTCTGCCTCCCAAGTGCTGGGATTAAAGGCGTGCGCCACCACTGTCCGGCTAGCTCCCATCCTTAAAGCCTTCCAGAAATTCAAGAGCATTGGTTTTTGCTATCATTTCTTCCTTAGGACCTCTGGCTTGACACTAATATCGCCTCAAGTTTGCTTCCTAGTATTTTCACACAGGAAAAAGGCCACGTTTTTTTCCTCCCCCTGTAACAAAGATTGTGCCTGAAGAATATCTTCCATTCCTCCCTCCTCCTCCTCAATGCCAAGTTCTTCCTGTCAATTCTAAGATTGGGGGTCCCAAGGAGGACTAATAGCACACATATAATTTTTACTTTCTTTTAAATCTTCTACTCCCAGACACAGGAAAGGCAAGCTAGGACGTCCATCTTGTGTCGGGTAGAGTGCACTAATAATAAACTCAGTTGTCCATAACGTGTTGCTAGTGCATGAGGGAAAGAAATCAACCCAGCACTTCGCTTTGGTGTCCTGGAAACAACAGTGAGCCCAGGTGTGAGTTCTCTACTTTGCTGTCTCGTCTCTCCCATCATCCTGCTCTGCCTGTTGTATGAATCTGAATGAGTGTCTGCCTAAATGCTATTGTCCTGCCCTATGTCTGTATATCTGTGTGTGTCTGTGTGGCTATCCCTAACAAAGGCTGAAAAACATGGAAAGCATCACATGGGGGAAGGAATGAGGAAAACCTTCCAGAAATCATTAACGGAGTTTTACAAGGGAGTAAGTCACTGACTCCAACTGATCCCAGCTGACTCAGATAACGAACGGTTTTACACATATCACTGCTGATTGAGCAATACCCATGTGTTGTCTTCAGTGGCTGTGGATGCTCATTTTATAAGATTGCTTTTAACTTTTTTTTTTGGTTTTTCGAGACAGGGTTTCTCTGTGTGGACCTGGCTGTCCTGGAACTCACTCGGTAGACCAGGCTGGCCTCGAACTCAGAAACCCGCCTGCCTCTGCCTCCCAAGTGCTGGGATTAAAGGTGTGCGCCACCACTGCTCGGCTGCTTTTAATTTATATTTGCTGTTTTCAAGGAAATGATTATCGTAACACACTCATAACTCTAGGGTCAGGGGCATGGAAGAACAGAGAAAAGATTGGAGCTGCTCACTGGCTTTGGCTGGGAATCCAAGGCAAGTAAGTTGGATTACTACATTGTTCTCTTGACGGCAGGTTAAACCAACAGGCTGAGCACACAATAGGATAGCATAGTAAGTGATCACAATGCACATTAACTGGCTGTGAGGTCTAGCAGAAGCCCCAGTCTCTCTTGAATGGGAGAGATTTTTTTTTATCATATTGCTTTGCCACACCACTTTTTGAGAGAGAGAGAGAGAGAGAGAGAGAGAGAGAGAGAGAGAGAAAGAGAGAGAGAGAGAGAGGATGTAGCCCTAGCTGGCCTCAAATTCACAGAGCTCTGCCTCTCAGGTGTTGGGGTGAAAGGCATGTGTCAGCAAACCTGGTCTCTTTTTTCTCTTTTTCTTTTGCTTTACCTATGCTTTAACAGTTCAGAGTTGAGTACAGACACAGGCATCTGCATCTTTTTCTCATTGTGCATTCCTTTCTCAAACAGGCAAGTCGGGCATTCAGCTCAGCTTTAGTGGCACATCTTACTGATGCCACAGGGTGCTTACGACCCCATCCCACATGTGCTGCCTTCAAGGACTGCAGTATGGAACAGCTGATTCAGTTCATTCAACAGGCATGGCACTGCCCACTGACAGAGGAAGATGGCCTCTCTGGAATTTCCCTTACAGACACTCCTCATGCAGATGGAGCAGGTCTGTGGAAGTCACATGTCTTCTTGCTTCAGCAGGAGCGGTACAGTCACTACACAGCAAGGGAGCCTACCATGCTTACCATACGGGAAAGCATGACGTCAGAACTGCCCCCTTAAATGCTCTACCCGCCGACAGCGTGGCCTCAGTTACATGTCTTATCGCCCATAGCAGACACAATACAAATAACACCCCCCCACACACCATTGGTTCTGTCATGCCCCAAATATAGTATGTGAATTTTTCTGGGGGAGACAAGTGTGCATCTATTCATTCAAAATAGGATCCCAATAACAGGCAGAAGAATAGATTCCACTCATGTCTACATTGTTGAACCAGTGAGTTTAGTTAGGGTTACAGCAGCAGTGGGGAGAGGTTCTTTACAGGAACACAGGTAAGGAGCTATTTACAGGAGCATGAAGTTCATAACAAAAAACCGAACGCCAACACGAAAGCTTAAGGTAGCTAAAAGCTACCCAAAGCTTTACAGGAAATTACTAGTGGGATCTGCTGAGCTTCAAACCACAATCCCAGGCTAGACCATGGTGGCACACTCCTTTAATCCCAACATGCAGTAGACAGAGACAGGCAGATTGCAGAGTTCAAGGCCAGCCTGGTCTACAGAGCAAGTTCCAAGACATCCAGGGATACACTGAGGAATCCTGTCTCACTTCCCCCACTTCCCAATAACCCTAGTGTACAGCACAGTGCTGCTTTCCTGAATCTCGAGTTCACTGTAGTTTGGTGATGTTGCTATGGAAAATGAGCTCCATACTAAGTAGGCGGGGCCAAGTGCTACCTTGCAACTGTCACTTGTTGCGGTGCCAACGCGTCCATTAACTAACTAGCACATTGCACCCTGCTGCCTTGTTAAAAATAAAACGTATTTAGGAAACCAAAAACAAACGCAAACAACAGGCTGGTGATGCAACTCAGTGTCAATGTGCTTTTCCGGTCTCCAGGACCATGAGCAATAAAAAAAAAAAAAGAAAAAAAAAAAGATGTTTATTTCATTAGTTCTAAGCAGACATCTCTTGTAGCAGCTGTTGAACCTTTCAAAAGAAAGAGAACAAAAGAACCACGTTACTCAGAAGTCTGGAAATGGATACTTGGTAACGGCTAATACACCACACCCCTCACTGTGTCTATGGATATGGAAGGGAATACCTTAGCAATGTCTGGCCGTCTGTTTTTCTTCTCATGCAGACACTGACTAGCAGTGGAGTACATCGCTTCGATGGAAGCAGGGTCCGCATCACTCATCTTCTCATCCGTGTAATCTTCAATCGTCTTCTCTTCATCTTCAATCTCTTCTTTAATATCCAGCTTGAAAACGATATTAAAACTTGGTTAAACCCTTCAAAGTTAAAGAAATCAGAATATAAACCTAAATTATTTCGACTCATCTCAGTATTGTTTTGTAGCTTCATCAGGAATTGGATTCGTACAGGTCAGATGTTACATAAGGAAATGCATACACAGGCACACATTACAGATTTACTGGCTTTATTCGCATATGCGTCTGCCCATGTGCTTTATAAGTCTTGTCTTTCTGGGATGAGCTAGCTGTTCCCTTTCTTGTTGGCAGCGTTTGCCAGCTCAGGGTCATCAGTTTGATCAGTTGATGTATGTCTGATAATGGAATCGAAAAGGACCAGGGAGATTGGGACATGAATGAGGAAGAGATGGCGCTGTGGGTTGAACCGCAGGTTGAGGGGTGGCTCCAGAAACATGGATCTGTGTATGTCTGCGTCCTGGTTCCTAGAGTCCATAAATATGACCTCATGTGGGAAAAAAAATTATCTCTGTAGATCTCCGAAACGGGAGTTCCCCTTGAGTGTAGTGCTCTGAACGGGATGTTTCCATAGGCTCTTTTGGTTTTCAATTGGTGGTGCTCTCTGGGAGACTGGCCTTGGTAGAGGAAGTACGTCACTGGGGGCGGGCTTTGGGAGCTCAACCCCCTCACTCCATTCCCAGTTCACTCTCTGCTTTGCATGTGTTGTTTCTCCTGCAACCATGCCTGCCACTTGCTATCCTATCTCCCTGCCACAAAAGACTCTGGAGCCGTAAGTCCCAATATACCCTTTTTTTCTGGGTTGCCTGTGATTTATCAGTGCAATAAAACAGTGACTAACACACTGGGTTATCCAAGTATGCTCTAACTTCAATGCCAAGTGTATGTATATATGTGAGAGAAAAAGAAAAAAAGGACACAGGAGAAAATGTGACCACCAGCAGCAGAGACCTCAGTGACAGGTCTATAAGCCGAAGCTGCAAGAGACCACTAGAACCCGTAAGAGGCAGGGAGTGGTTTCCCCTGGACCTCCAAGAGGGGCTCATGGTCTTACCAAACGTTGACTTCAGACTTCTGGCTTCTACCAAGAGACTATATGATTTTACTTTAAAAGACCCGGTTTGTGGTATATTCTGTAGTAGCTCAAAGAAACTTGGACTGAAAGAAAGGATTATGAGTGAGGGGCGGTATGAACCATTCAAAACTCTTCCAAAAGGGATGGATTGTGAAACCACACAGGCGATGGAGAAAAGGCTCCCTGACAGAGCACTCTTAACTTAGCAGGGTTTACGTTAGAATCTTAGGGCTTTTTAGCCACACTGCACTCAAAGGTACAATGCTTCCTGAATTTTATACTTCTGCTATTAAATGATGCTGCGCATACTTGTGAGTCAGAGAGATTCTGTATTTCATTCTTATTGAGCCAGAGTGGCGGCTTTTACACATTCTGAAGGAAGAGAGATCTAGGTAGCTGTAGGTAGGCCTTTCTATAGGCAAGCTTGCCTGAAACAGAAGCCCAGTTTGGAGAGGTGCTGGTTATTGCCCCAGTCCCCTAATTCTCTCCTTGTCCTGCGAGGCTTCGTTTTGCTTTTTTGGTATTAAGGATCCAGTAGAGGGACTTTTGCAAGCCGGGCAAGAGATCTGCCAACCAGCCTGCACCTCTAAATACTTCCTATAAGAAAGTAATTTTCCATTTATTTACTTATTTGGGGATGGGTGGAGGTCAGAGGACAACTTGAAGGATCAGTTCTCAGGTCAAAAGATTGAACTGAGGTCAGGCCAGGTGGCAGCACCTTCATGTGCTGAACATCTCACTTGCCTCTGTATTCCCCAGGTTTCTGGTTTTAATCCCATCATCTCCACCCCAAACTTTATCTACGTCCTTATATGAATAGCTCAAACATGAACATCTTCAGTTCAGGTTTCTCTCTTGACCTCCAGCAACGGATATGGCAGAGAATTTTATATTTCTGGTTAAGGTAATATTTTACTTTTTAATTTGCCATTAAAAAAAATTTGAGCTGGGCAGTGGTGGCGCACGCCTTTAATCCCAGCACTTGGGAGGCAGAGGCAGGTGGATTTCTGAGTTCGAGGCCAGCCTGGTCTACAGAGTGAGTTCCAGGACAGCCAGGGCTACACAGAGAACCCCTGTCTCAAAAACACCAAAAAAAAAAAAAAAAAAAATTGAATACCATTAGAATATTCTCATAAAAATCTTCCAATGTAAATATATTACATATGCTATTTTAACATCACAATTCCAGCAGACTATGGACATCTTTGTTTTATGGTGGACATTTGTAACAGTGTCACACACAACATTTTACTCAGATTAGTATTGGCACTAAGACTTTCTCTGTCATTTCCAAGATCTATTTTAATTGTCTGTTTGTATCTGTGTGTCTTTATGTGGGCATGTGCACAAGTATGCAGGTCCCTGTGGAGGTCAGGGGCATCCGCCCCTGGAGCTGGGGTGACAGGCAGTTGCAAGACACCTAATACACATGCTGGGAACTAAGCCCTGGCCTCTGAGAAAGCCCTGTGAGCTCCTGGCTGCTGAACGCTCTCTCCAGCCCCGAACAAAGACGCCAGACCTTCTGATAGTCTACCCTAATTCTGGGACATGATCTACTATAGAAACCTTCTGATAGTCTACCCTAATTCTGGGACATGATCTACTATATATCTACTGTCTGAATTGTTCATACTGTTCTGCTCTATTAAGGCCTATGAATAAATTAGAATAAAAGGAATACAGTTATTAATTTTGAGAAACATATGATATGTATCTTTAGATATTTTTAAAGATATATGTATGTGACATAGCATAATTCATCTGTAGTTTACTTACCATTTAACTCATCTACTTATAAATTTCAATCAAATGTTCAATATAAAAAAAATAGAAGGCTGGAAATGGTAGTGAGACTGCAGGAGGGAAGTGTTTTAACTCTGTAAGTAAAACACTCCACAATGAAATAAAGAGCTTTTACTGGTATTTACATTCTTTCCCCTCCCCCCCCCCCCCCCCGCCAGGGTTTTTCTGTATAGCCCTGGCTGTCCTGGAACTCACTCTGTAGACCAGGCTGGCCTCGAACTCAGAAATCCACCTGCCTCTGCCTCCCAAGTGCTGGGATTAAAGGTGTGTGCCACCACGGCCCGGCTACATTCAGATACAAGTAGAAGCTATGATTTGCCCCCTTCATGACCTGGGAGTAGTCTCACCACTAGGGTCTGTACGCTACAGATTCTAATAAACTCCAGAGTAATAAACTACAGGTAAATGAGCTTCCATCTCATTTTGCCCACAAAGCCACCCAAAGAATGTACGAATGACCTTTTCAGGCTTCAGAAATACAGCCTGGCAAACCCAAGATTGAGATTGTCAGTGTGCCAGTACACGTAGCCAGTATTATGTCAGAAAATGCCATTCTTGTGTGCCAGAGCCACCCACATACGTCAAAGACCATGAAGGCAAGAGAGGAAATGATGGACAGAGAGGAGTTAGTTACTAACTAGTAGTTGAGGCTCACGGTTTTCATCCACCGCTGCAAGTCCGGTTATCAGCTCTAATAGAACCTAGGGAGGCAAAGGGATCCGTTAGCAAAACCCCGGAGCAATCAGTAGACATGTCTGAGCCCAAGGGACTGGAACTCACTAAGCGAGGCTTTCTTGTGCTAACCAGTGGCCTGGAGCACAGAAGTTGAGGGCATATAAGAATCAAAGAAGTTCTATTCAACATTTGTTCTGGGAACTTGTGCTCTTATGTCTTCTAAGGCCCTCTTCTAGGGCCCTCGGGAGAAACTTACTTTCTAACCCGTAGCTGTATTTTACAACCCCACGCCATAACATTATGGTGTAGTAAAGGTCCCACAAATGAAGCCAGTTTGGAGAATGAAGATGAAGATGAAGCCTCATTAATCTTACCCTGCCTTCTCCACCTCTGGCTGTTAGATGTTCAAATGACAGAAAAAGGAAGAGAAAAGAAGTCCACGTTATGTGACATGATTGACTTTGTGCGCGGGCTCAGCTTAAGCTTCATTTGGATTCATGGTGAGACAATATTTTCTTGCAGTTGTTAAAAAGAAATCAACTCAAACCTTTTACATATTATGGATTTCTCATAAACTTTCTGGTGTAACCAGAGGCTAATGTGAATAGTTTATATATGTATATAAGAGAGAGGAAAAAAGAAACATGCACTAAAATATTCTGATTTAATTCACAATTTAAAAAGAATGATCGTGGGTTGGAAAGATGACTTAGCAAAGTAAAGGCATTTGCCACCAAGCCTGGTGACCTGCATCTGATCCCAGGAACCAACATGGTAGAAGGAGAGAATGGGCTCCCAAAAGCTACCCTCAGGCCTTTGGCGTTCGTAGGCTGCAGCATGCGCATGTGTACACACACTATAAAAATATGCACAAAACAATAAAGAGAATGATCACGTACCACGCCGAAGCTGTAGATGTCAGATTTGGGTGTTATTTCCCCTCTCAAAGCTTCGGGTGCCATATAAGCTGTTGTGCCCACAATTCGGCTGGTCATGACTGTCTGTGCTAGCTTCGCTGAAGCCCGTGCAAGCCCAAAGTCAGATATTTTGGCAGTAAAGTCTTTGTCTAGTAAGATATTTGCACTGGAAAAGAAATTAAATTTGAAAGTAGAAAACTTTCTTCTTACCCAGGATGTCCAACAGGTTCTTAGGAAGACGTATATGTAAAATATGTGTGTGTATATATATATATATATATATA
>JADRCD010200677.1:7126-27572 GCA_019843815.1 Montemys delectorum | reverse complement strand
ACTATTGCTGTAGACAAGCATCTACATAAGACTGTTAAATTGATTGTTGTTTTATATCAAACAACTTTTATAATACTTATTTTTATTGTTATAATATTTTATAAATTTTAAAGAATATGACAAAAAAGATATTGTAGGTATTGAAGGGGGCGTCTCTGGGAAGGAGTTGGGATACAAAAGGAAAACAAGAATGTGATTTAATTCTATTTACTTAAAACATGTTTTTATTTTTTTTTATTTTTTTAAACATGTTTTTAAATGTTAACAAATTCAGATAAATTGAAATCATGTAACTTTTCTCATCATAATGCAATAAAAGTTAAAAAATTTCTGAAATTCAGGTCAATTAAGAACAAAATGCTGGAAGTTGCTCAGGAACAAATAAACACCGAATTCCCAACCCTAAGGTTAGAATTTAACAAGAGAAATCAAGAGACAAAAACTTAACATTGAGCCCCTAGCACACTTAGTGTGAAATTCATATAAAAAGCTTAAATGTTTAAAAGGATTCCACTTTAGTGAAAAGATTCTTTTTCTTTCTTTCTTTTCTTTCTTTCTTCCTTTTTTTTTTTTTTTTTTAAAGCAAAAGCTTCTGGTAGACAGAGTGAAGAAAAAAAATGTATCCCTTGCCACAGCTTGAGGCTTCTGAAGACACGTTTAACTGGAAACCTGGCAGTCATTGACTGTCCCCAGGCAAGTATGGGCTTGAATTGATACCACTTGTGGAGACACTCTAAGCCAAAATAAAGGGTTCTATCCCAAGACAGAAGGGTATTCACTGACCAGCACAGAGAAATATGCAAGTCTATTCAAGAAGAAAACAGTTCAGTCTTGTCTCTCAAAATTCCCATGGATTATGGCTGAGGAGAGACTTCACTCCATTTACACAGCATGCATGCCCTGTCTGTCATCTAAAGCTACATATAACATACACAAGTGGGTATGGTGCTGTATGCCTAGAATCCTGCCACTCAGAATGCAGAGGATTAGATGCTCAACGTCACCATCAGCTACACTCCATGTCAAGGTAACCTGACCTACATAAGATGTTTACTTTATTTTATTTATTTATTTGTTTGTTTGTTTTTTGGTTTTTCAAGACAGGGTTTCTCTGTGTAGCCCTGGCTGTCCTGGAACTCATTCTGTAGACCAGGCTGGTCTCAAACTCAGAAATCCACCTGCCTCTGCCTCCCAAGGACTGGGATTAAAAGCGTGCGCCACCACTGCCGGGCAGGATGTTTACTTTAAAAAAGAAGTCCTATAGATTATCTCCAGCAAAATATAAATTTATAATAAAAACATTACTTAGTATGTCGAAGAGTGAATGAAATTTAATTGAAAGTAAAAAGACAATAGAAAACATATAAGATTTTAAAAGATTGGACTAATTGGAGCCAAAATATTAAGTAATTAGGTAAATTAATTAAGGAAGTAACAAAAATTGGATAGGGAATAAATGACTTATAAATATAACCTGGTATTCATTAATGAGAACTAATACATTTTCTTCTTTTTGTTTTGTTTTTTTTTAAAGATTTATTTTATTTATTTTATGTGTATGAGTACAGTGTAGCTGTACAGATGGCCGTGAGCCATCATGTGTGTGGCTGCTAGGAATTGAACTCAGGACCTCTGCTGGCCCTGCTCTCTCCAGCGTAATTCACTGTAGCTATCTTCAGACGCACCAGAAGAGGGCGTCAGATCTCATTACGGGTGGTTGTGAGCCACCATGTGGTTGCTGGGATCCGAACTCAGGACTTTCACAAGAGCAGTCAGTGCTCTTACCCGCTGAGCCATCTTGGCAGCCCTATTTTCTTCTTGAATAAGTAAAAACTATGATGCTTTTTACTATTCTACTTTATAATATATAATTATTATAGTATATTATTACTATGCTATATCAACTATAATGCATAAATTGCTATCTAACAGACTATATATTCATACCTGAAAAGAACTAAAAATCAACTCTGTGTGGAAGTCAGAAGCAGAAAGAGGTGCAGAAAAAAAGCTGTGTTTATGAAAAATGTGGGCACCCCTGCACTGGACTGTCTTTCTTGGACCCACCTGAATGACAATATTTAGATCTGGAACTTATGGCTCAGTCTTTAAAAGCAGCCCTTCTCTTAGAGAGGACACAGGTCCAGTTCCCAGTACCCATGTTATGTGAGTCACACTCACGTATAACTCCAACTCTAGGAGATCTTCTGCCATCTTCTTATTTCCACAGAAAATGCGCGCGCGCGCGCACACACACACACACACACACACACACACACACACATACACACACACACACACGCACACACACACAAATAGAGATTCCAAGTAAGATAGGAATTAGAGGGCTAGAGGGCTGGCGAGATGGCTGAGCGGGTAAGAGCACTGACTGCTCTTCCGAAGGTCCTGAGTTCGGATCCCAGCAACCACATGGTGGCTCACAACCACCGGTAACCCTCTTCTGGTGCATCTGAAGGCAGCTGCAGTAAATTACATCGGAGCGAGCGGGGCCGGGAGGTCCTGAGTACAACAGCAGCTACACACACGATGGCTCACGGCCATCTGTACAGCTACAGTATACTCATACACATAAAATAAATAAAATCTTAACAAAAAAAAAAAATAAGAATTAAAGGCAATAGGAATAGTTATCACTCCATCTGTTAATTTTCGATGGTCTGGAGTCAACTAGATCAACAATTCAACAAACCTCTTCTAGACACTGCCCCCTATCGGTTGTATTTTCTCTGTGGTTGGACTGGACTTGCCCGTGACAGCTTTAAAGCAGATATGGCCACCACAATGGTGTTTTCCCCCGAGGAAAACTGGCCTAAAGCGCTCCAACCAGGAAATCGACAAAAACCATAGCTTGTAGAAACTTAGAAAAAAGGGGCAGCAGGGACCCAGGGACTGCCGCCAAGGCTCTCAACAGCAGCTCAACAGAAGGTGAAGCTTTGAACGCTAAACAGAAAATAGAGCTTTGGGCACAGGAGGGCCACCAGGTACTCCAGCCACTGTTGAGACCTCAGTAACTACAGCTGGGTGGAGTTTGTTTCAGCATCCACAGCCTATTGAAAGAGTCATGATACCTTGTGCCCGGGAGGGAATGGGAGCCCCCTACAAGAACAGAATGGGATCCTTGGAAAGCAATGCGGTGCACAATCAGGACCAGGAACAAAGAAACAGCAGTGATGGGCCAGGAGCCGAGGTCTACATTCAGGTCAGTGACCCCGTTCCTTTTATTTCCATTTCGCTCTCCATGTCACTACAGCTATTCTTCACCTACCAGAGATTCCATTATCTTGTGTCTCCACTCAGCATTCCCATCCCCTACCTACAGTCATCTCTTACCTATACAGTAAAGAGAGCATGGGGGCAGACAACACTGCCCCCTATTGGCTGTATTTTTTACTGTTTTATGCACTCCAGCGCTCCATTTTGCCTTTGTTCTTTTCCTTTCTCCATTCCTGTACCCATTTCTCTTAATGTTACCATTCCTCAAACCCGGAGGAGGACCAGGTTTGTATCTCTTAACTTCCTCTTTTTAGCTCACCACTAACCAAACCTTCCACATACTCACTTCACCTTTTCCTTTGCCTCCTCATACGACATAGTACTCTTTAAGTTAGCATCTCTCTACCTAAATATCAGTACAGCTTTCAGACTTCACGGTGTGTGTGTGTGTGGGGGGGGTGTCTTTGTACATAGGTGAACACGGAAACTCACCATTGGTCAAGTTCAGAGAACAAGCTCAGCAACAAATGGGCATCTATATCACACACATACCCTCTCTTAAGGCTAAGAGACTATAGCGGGGGCAGGGGTGTGTGTGTTAACAATACTTTAAAGTGACAGGTTGGGGAGGCCAGAACAAAAGACCACTGCACACATGGACTCACCCATGGCTGTAAAAGCTCTGCATCAGATCGAGTCAGTCAATATTCTAACGTGGTGTGAGAAGAGGTTCATGAGCCCCCACATCTAACTGAGGCGCTGTGGACAGCTTTGGGGGGGGGGATGGAAAATTTGGCTTTCTTTAAGGGTGTGACTCCTGGTAGATTTGATATCATGTTCTAGTGGATGACCCCATCCCCAGGCGTATATGGGCAGCCCAGACTGGATTCTAGGTTGTGTGTATCTGTGTGTCTCTGTGGGGGTGTGTGTTTGTATGTGTGGTGGGGGTGGTGGGGGAGAGGGAAGAACAAAGTTGAAAGGGGTAGGGAAGTAGGAATGGATCTGGGAAGAGTTGATGAACATGATCAAAATGCATCATAAGAAATTCTAAAATAATTAATAAAAATTTACAGTACTCTACTATGTATGTGAAACTTGCTAAGTGGATAGAGCTTAAGAATTCTTACCATGTGTACAGGGGGGAAAGTTAACTCTTGAGGTAAGAGATAAATCACTTATATTGTTTAAAAAATGATTTATCTATTTTACTTTATGTGCATGAGTGTTTGACTGTATCTATGTATAAACATTAATCACATTTGTGTCTGCTGGAGCCTCTGAAACTGGAGTTACAGATGGCTGGGAGCTACCATATGGGTGCTAGGAATTGAACCTGGTTCTCTGCAACAGCAACAAGAGCTTTTAACTGTTTAGTCATTTCTCCAGCGCACCATAAAGGTAAATTGGTTATCTTCATTACAGTGACCATTAAATCCAAATAATTTTATTTATTATTGTACCTCTTTAAATTTAAAGAAAACATCCCTAGAGTTGATATTTATCCCAAAGATGGCTGACAGACAATAACATAGAATCTAGAAAAGACACAGGTCTGTATGAGAGTCTCTCAGCTGTCCTTGTGTCCTTGGGATGAAGGATGTAAACAAGGCTTCTGTGAAATTCCCAGTGGGCAGGCTGCCTGTGCTCAGCTCTATAGTTCCACAGTCCCAGCAGATGTGACGATGCAGGTTAATGCAGTCCGCTGAGTTACTGTGACCAGCAGGCATGAAGAAAGACATTTTCCAAAGTACTCCACAAATTCCCAGCCATAAAATTCTATAAAACATGAGGTATACTAAAGTCTTCTAAAATAGAAGTTTACTTATGACTGTAAAAAAAAAAAAAGAGGCAGAGGAGAAGGAAGAGAAAGAGGGGGAAAAAAAGAAGAAAAATACATTCTAAATTCATGGGTTCCTTGAATTTGCAGATGATTCAAGAAGATCATCTAATGTCCTTCTAATTAATAAATACACTACATTTTTGCACTTTCCTGGATTTCCTTTATCAATATTTTATTTCAAATGTATAAATTTCAGTTGTATCAACCCAATCTCAATAAATTTCAAATGTATAAATATTCAAGTTTTTCCAAATTTATTACTTTTTTTTTTTACTGATACTGTGATGATTTTCTTAATTTCCTTTTTTGGATTATTTATATTTATGTATAGAAAACCACTGCTTTTTGCATGTTGATTTTCATATCCTGTTAACTTATTGAATTTACACATTCAAAAATGTGCTACCAATATTTTTAAAATTCTCCCCCAAAATTGAATAAGCTTTTCCAAAACCATGTTACGAATATAGTTGAGTTACATAAACATTTTATGAGTAAAAACTGAATTTCCTCTAAGATCGGGAGCAAGGCAAGGTGCACTTCCTGGCCAAGCACTTGCCTAGTACATGGTAGTACATGGTAGACCCTAACTTCAGTCCCTAGTACTGTGAAACAAACAAACAAATCCATTTTTATGAGGCCAGCCTTGATCTCCTACCAAAGCCAAAATCCCCAAAAGAGAAGAAATTTACAAGTTAATGTCTCGTTTTGAATAATACAGATATGAAAATCCTAGGAAACAAACCCCACAGTGTGTAGAATGAATTAGACACCATGAGCAGGAATGACTGATTCTAGGGATGCAATAATTCTTCAACCTATGAAAAAAGAAATCAACGTAATATTTCATTTTAACAGAAACAAATATAAAGTCATAAGGCTACATCAATAATTATAGAACTAACAAAATGCAATGTGAATGACCATTCACTATAAAAACAACAAAATACGCAGAGAAGGAACTAACTTCAACATAATCTAGTAGGTGTTTAAAATCCCATGATGGCATGAGAAGCCACAGCAGAAACTAGATTTCTTCTAAGATTGCAAGGAGGCAAGGATGCCCGTTCTGGCCAGCACAATACCAGATATTCTAGACAGAGTGACTGAAGCAGAAAAATAAAGGGACTCTAAATTAGAAAGGAAGAAGTAAAACTGTACCCGCAGATGACGTGATGGATAGTGTGGGTAGAGAGTCCTAAGACTCTGGTAGAACTTGGGATCTGACTTCTGGTGCAGGCTCCCAAGTTCTATCCACCTCATCCTCAGCTTTAGCTCATGCCTCACTTCAATCCAGTCATCTCTCACCACAGCCCCACCCAGGCACTCACCAAGACAAATGCACTGTGAAATATGACACAGGCTGAGAAGTCATTTATTATTATTATTATTATTATTATTATTATTATTATTATTATTATTATTTCTACTGCAATCTGTAAACTCCTCTAGCCTAGCAGTTCCTTTTCCATACAAATGATCTAATTTTGATTGCTTGATGTTTCTTAACTTTGCCATCTGCCAACCCCCGCTCCGCCCCACGGAGAGTAAGTTTAAGGAGAAAGAAGACAAACTTTCAGACATCTGAAGGAGGGGAGCACAGAGTGTTTCCATTTACCTTTAGCCTTCAGATGACTTCTTTTAAAACTTGAAGCTCTTAAAACAGATATATATATATATATGTGTGTGTGTGTGTGTGTGTGTGTATATATGCACATATATGTATATATACGCATATATATATACATATACACACATATATACATATATACACATATATTTATACATATATATGTGTATATATATATATATATATATATGTACATTTTAACTTTTGGAAGTGTTCTTATATGTTCTAGGAATATTCCTGGCTCCCAGCTCGGAGACCTCACCTGGATCAGTTTAGCATGAGAGCCAATAAACCCATTGTAGGTTTAAAAGACAACTACTAACCAGGACACCGTGTATGTTCTCTTAAATGGGTGACAATGCTCTTTTCTTTAACTCAGCTCTATCATGTTACATCAAAACTTTGAAATAATGAAGTCTGTGAATAGAATTTTGCATTTTGTGTTTTGAAGCATTAAGTGACATATTTACTAGTCTGACTAGGAATGTCAGAGGTATTTCCATGTTAAGTATCTTCAAATTATATTCTCTTACTTAATGATTCTTTATTAGGGCTAGCCAGTTGGCTTCTGTAGGTCTTGAGTTCAAATTCCAGCAACCACGTGGTGCCTCACAAGTATCCATAATGAGATCTGACACCCTCTTCTGGTGTGTTTCTGAAGACAGCTACAGTGTATTTATGTATAATAATAAATAAATCTTTGGGTTGAAGCGAGCAGGGACTGAGCGAGCGGGGTTGAGCGGAGCAATCTGAGCCAACCAGAGCAAGCAGAGGTCCTAAATTCAATTCCCAGCAACCACATGAAGGCTCACAACCATCTGTACAGCTACAGTATACTCATATTCATAAAATAAATAAATAAAAATCGTAATAATTATTTATTAAAGTTTTACTGTGTTGCTGTTGCTATTTTAGCCAGTGGAGATAGAAAACCAGTATCAAGATCAGATATGTTTCTTCAGCTAGTCCATTTTGTGTTGCTATAACAATGTATCTAAGTCTGGGCACATTATAAATAAGAGGTTGATTTAGCTCACAGTTCTGGAGATTGAAGGCCACAGCACCAGCTGCTTGTTGGGCTATCTGGGGAGCACCTGGGGCAGAAGGTACCACATGATGAGATCACACAGGAACAAGACTCCAAGGAAGGGTTGACTCCCACATTCTAAACTTTCCTGTCACTGTTACACTGTTACTGTTCTGTACCGGAAGAGTGATGGCTTTAGGAGGTGAGGCCTGAGCTAAGGTCCAGGTTGTGAGGTAAGTTCTCTTAGAATAGAAGCCAGTGGCAAGTCTTCTCACCTACAAGCTTATGAGGTGAGGGGGAGAAGATTCTGTTAAGTGGAACTGCCCTTAATAGACACCAAAGCACCAATACCCATCCCAGACTTGGAGATTTTCAGACTCTGAAAGAGACATTTTTGGTGTTTTAAAACCTTCTCCCCCAGATATGTGGTATTTTGCTGGAGCAACCAGAACAGACAAAAGCAGGTATACAGACAGCATGGTGGTTTGAATAAGAATGACCCCTATAGCCTTATATATTTAAATGCTTGGTCATTAAGGAGTGGCACTACATGAGAAGGATTAGGAGGTGTGACCTGGCTGGGGTATAAGTGGTTTTTTTGGAGAAAGTGTGTCTCTTGGAGTAGGCTTTTGCATATGAAAAGCCCAAGGCAGTCCCTGCCTCCTCCCCTTCCCCTTCTCTTCTCCTCCTGCCTGCTGATCCAGATCCAGATGTAGAACTCTCAGCTACTTCTCCAGCACCAAGTCTGCTTGCACTCTGCTGCGCTCACCACTGTGATGATAATGGACTAAATCTCTGACACTGTAAGCCTTCTCCAGTTAACTGTCTTCTTTTATAGGAGTTGCCATGGTGGTCGTCTTGTCTCTTCACAATAGAACACTGACTACGACATGCAGCATAAAGTGGGAAAATGTCCTAAATAAAATAGTCACAGAGGGTCAGGGGCAAGAGCATTGCTAGGAATAGCCATTGAGGCACTGACTTCTGGTAGAAGCCTGAATGAAGACAGCAAGTGATTCCTGGATTATTTGAGGTGAGAATATTCATCCAAATTCATTTTATGACTCATGGAGAACGCAGGTCTAAGGACCCAAGTTGGGAAACAATGAAGAGCAGAAAGGCAGACCTGACACTTTTGTAAAGAAAAAAAAAATCAACTTCCTGTTATGACACGGTAAGTCATGGGACCTGAAAATCACACAGACACAAACATTCACTTGTGTGGATCTGTGCCAGGGAAAAATACAAATCCTTACCAAGCAACTTACAAGTAGGGGTAAGAGCCAAAGCTGCAGACAAGCTTCTAATGCAAGAGAAATGGATCCCTGGGTCACAGAGGGACAGAAAGCAAGCTTTCTTCTGGGCTCTGACCATCTGCAAAAGTGAAAAAGTATTGGCAGAAAATCTGGATAGCTAGCCACAAAACAATGGCAGGAACTCTCAGCCTCCATCCCAACCCTGGGACAGAATAAGCTCCATTCCTGCACAGACAAAAACAGAGTCCTCCCTTCCACTCCCAAATCAGTCTGAATAGATCTTACAAAGTTAGGAATACTTGAGTATGATTTATTTGACATTAAGTAGCCTTTGGTTATATAAAACATATACTTAAAGTATGTACAGCAACTGAGAAACTCCATATCTCATGCTTAGATAGGTGGGGAGTGTTTCAATACACTTGTCTCTAGACACAGCAAGTTTTTACAAGGTGCTATCTTTAAACATGTTATCAACCATACTGGTACTTAAAGGTGACTATTGAAATTCAAGCCCTTTTGTCTTTCTAGAGCAGTGACTTGATTATTGGAAAGCATAGAAATAAACATTGGAAAAACATCATGTGTTCTCCCTCCTGTTTGCTCAGGAGATTCAGGTTTTCTGTAATTGCTTCATTCTCTTTGAGATGGTCAGCTGTGTATATTTTAGTCTCTGGCTAATTTGTAGTTAACTTAAATCTATGAAAATTGATTTTAAAAAAAAAAAGAGCAGAAACTACCACAGTTTTGGAGAATTTGTGCTGGCTGATAAAGGAGTGGTCGGGTTGCCTTCACCCCACTCTTCTCAGGAATGTGTCACAGTCTTGCAAGGGTTCTCAAGAGGGCACACTGCAGATTTCCAACCTAGAGATGAATTTTACTAGGTGGAAGTGACATTTAGCACCTCCTTCCCCCACTTTCAATGTCTCCTGATGCACAGAGGACCTACCCTGTCATGATGAAGGTAGGAAGGGCATTCACTATAAATTTTCCTAGCCACAAGATCACAGCCTCTCTGGCCAGGCACTAAAACACTGCTGTAATTGAGCGTCTTGCATTCACATTCCCCCTAAATGCTCACATAGAAATGATCTTGGTTTCTCACATTTGAGTCGCAATGAAAATGGTAACGAGATCCCAAATAAACATATTTAAATATGTGATATATTTTTCAAAATGAATATGCCAGATATAGGGAGATACTACCTAGGAATTTTATTATCTGAGATTCATAGACAAAAGCTATTAGGTAAAGAATGTAACAGAATATGGGTTTCTGAGAACCCCTCTCTGACTGTGTGACATGGTTTTCAACATCGGAACACCATCTGTGGCACAGCTTTACACTCAGGTAAAGTTAAGTGCAGCAGCTAGGACTTGGCTTTCTTCCTCTGCATGCCAATGGAAGACCCAGACTTAAGAAAATTCCCCTTGTCCTCAGACAGCTTTGGATGTGGCTGGAAAGAGGGCACTTAGTAACAAGGGAGGAAATGACGGGAAGGAAATAGTTTTGTGTCTAGGAGCCATGTGGAATTCCAAGATAAGAAAAACAGTTGCTAATTCGAGTATAAAAGCAGGAAACATGATACACTTACTTCCTTTTATGTAAACACAAGTATACGTGGGGTTGCGTGAACATTATTTCTCTCTTGCTCAACCACAAAGGCATAGAATCCAACGGCTGGTTGTGGACACACTGGCTTCTTTTTCTTGTGGACATTATGGCTAATAACACCACGAGTTTAGGGAGTCCTTGGCCAGAAAACTTTTGGGGTAAGCTACCTTTTGTTCACTGCTTTTAACTTAAGTTAAGATGCACAGAAATACTCTGCATGATTTATTACAACACTGGGAATCTCTAAGACAGTTTGCTTGCCACAACTACCTGGTGATGGTTTTCACAAATTTATTTCAAGAAATATATATACTCATAAAATGTCATCAGAATAAGCTACAGAAACATTAAAGAAGAGTCAGGCATATAAAGCTTGGCAGGCATTAACAAAATTGTTTAGAAAATGAGATTTTTCTTTAAAGTGAATATTTAAATATATATATGTAGTAGACATGATTGTTAAAAGAATATAACATGTGGGTTTTGTTGGAATGTTACATTTTATTTGTCTGAAGGTGATAGATTCCTGTATCAAAGATGAGTGTTACTGCTCCTTTCTCTTGGCATGTAGATATGGTTCGGTGAAAACCAAAAGGCTCCTACTGTATTGCGTTCATGAATTTATTTCAATAAATATAATGAATGCCCTACTGTAGGGATTCTGCAGAGGGTTTTGAAGTCTATGTTTTTTTTTGTCAATGTCATTCTTTTTTAATTTCCAAAGTGATTTTTAAACCACAAATCTATTCATGACTGGCTTTAGAGTGTGATGACAGAGATCATGTGGGATTAAGATGAAATTAAGGATCTAGAAAAGATGAAGCAGAAATAATGTAGACTATTACGATGGAAGCCTGTTACAAAGAAAGAGAACCAACATCAAAGCATGTTCTGGCTGCGGCTACTCAGCTCGAGGAGGACTCAGAGCAGGGAGGTGCTAAGGTCAAAACCACCATCCACACCAGGCCAGACTCAGGACGCAGGCACTAGGATGTGCAAAGGCATTGCCTTGTCTCTGTGGTTTGAAGAAATGTGTATGTAAGGGGAATGATTTAAGTTAATGATAAAGTTCCAGAAGGAACTTTAAAGGAGAACTGGGGTTTATTAAGAGATCTACACCCCTATTATGTGAAGGATGGATACATTTTTAATCAACTCAGAAAACTGTATCAGGCTCCCTGCTGTGCCTGGAAGCAGGACTCTGGAAACTATGTGGGAAATACCGAGGTTTTTTTTTTTTTCATTGTTTTTATTAATTAATGTGCTTGCTTCGAGATTTAAGAGACTTAGGATAATAAGATTAGTGAAAAATAAGCTATTCCTGTCTCAAAGAAGTCTCAAATCAAGAGAAAAGAAACTTTGAATTCTGAATGGTCTAATGGTGTATTTGTGAAAATATCATTTTACTGTCCTCATTTATATCAAATGAGAAAAACAACTACGGAGCATCTAAGTAAATGTATTATCACAAAACAATTGTAAATTATCCAAAGCAAGTCATAACATTGATGTAATGCTCACAAAAGTGTGTGTGCTTCTTAGTGAATAGCGATTCTCTAGACTTTTGCAATGAATCAGGGGAAATGTCTCTTCCTGCTATAGCTAAGTTAGATGTGGGTACCAATGTCATGCAAGCCTTTGAAAACAAGCTAGAAGTAGTCATTACATTCTGACTATCCGAGAGTGTTTATGGAGAATTTGGATTGGGTAATTATTTGTTATTTTTAAAAAATTCACTAGTGGTGGCATTACATGTGACATAGATGATACTTTTAGCTGGAAGTTTTAAAATAACCCATTTTTAATTTAAAATTATTTTTAAATTGTGGCGCATGTGTAGGTAGGTACCCACATCAGTGAAGGTGCCCACAGTGGCCAGAGGTGCTGTATCTATCCAGAGCCAAAGTTACCGGTGATTGTGAGTTGGCCCGTGGGAGCTGGAAACCACATTTCTGTCCTCTGCAAAAACAGCAAACCCTCCGAACCACTGAGCTGTCCCTCCAGGCCCACATTCACTTTCTAAACCTTAGAGGGTCACTCAGATTTTCAGTGGACTCCTTTCTTAGTTATGACAGTTTGTGTTTTCCAAAAATTCTAAAACTTGAATTACATTTCCAAACCTATCAGGCAAAAGTCGCTTATACTACATTGATAAATCTTCTCAATATTTCATTATAAAAAGGCTCACTGGACAAAAAACCTTTTCTGAGAATTCTGCAGTAAAGACTGATCCATCCTGGGCCTGGTTTATTTCAGTTTCCATAGTGTCTTTCAGATTTATCTATATTGTTTTAAATTACAAGATTTCCTTTTTTTGATTGTTTTTAGGTTCAGTAATAACATCCCATTATTATTGAATATTCATACATAGACACATATCAGCCTTATGCCACTAAGTAAGTAACATGGTTCATCTTGAGGGTTGCATTGTGTAGGGTTTTCGTCATACAAACATTATGGACTGTACACACACAAACCAAAGTGGATTGGACAGTGAGAGGTGATGGGACCATTTGAAACCACTGCCAGGCTGGGCGGCGGTGATATATGCCTTTAATCCCAGCACTCAGGAGGCAGAGGCAGGCGGATCTCTGAGTTCGAGGCTGGCCTGGTCTACAGAGTGAGTTCCAGGACAGCCAGAGCTATCCCGATAGAAATCTTGTCTCAAAAAAATAAAGTAAAATACAAATACAAATACAAATACAAATAATAAGTAAAGGCACCTGTCTGTCACCAAACTCTCATGGTGTTGCCTAGGTCTCCATGGGCTCCATCTCTTCACCTTACTCATCTGGTGATGGACATTTAGGTTGGTTTCACGTCCTGGGGGTTGTGATCACAAACCACTGGATAAAACCACTTCCAAATCCCCCAAGCCCGGGTTTCATTGTTCACTGCTCTACTCGGGGTAGCAGCTGTAACACTATAAAAATAACCATGTAGGTACCTACACACACATTTTTGGAAGAACAGATTAGAAGCTGGGATAAGATAGTAAGATAAGAGGAGGGAGGCATCAAATGGTGAGCCCGGCTCACTGACGCAAGGGCTTCTGGGTAGGCGACTTTAGTCCCTTTTTAGGAGTTTGCTTTGCTCTGCAGGAGGGTGGGGGTGTGGACACACGCGTAACGTGATCGGACTTAACTACTTGATTCCGAAGAGAGGGCATGGGTCTGTGGATGCTGCCGCCAAGGGAAGGAGCATAAACCATGAAGCCCGCTACAAAATTGTGATGTCCTGATGCACATGGTGGTGTGCACGCACGTGAGACCACAGAGCAGACCAGAGAAGGCTGAATCCTGTTTTGTTGTTGACCTCAAGAGAATTTCCCAGCAGATGTGACAAACCTATACTGTATTTATGCTTTGCGTAGTCAGCCAATTGCAATCGTTCACACTTCTGTGCCCTAAATTCTATTCACCCAAAGGTCTTTCCATCACAACATTTCTAACCAGGAACCCATCCTTGTTTGCGCTTTAGGGAGAAGAGAACTCATGAAGGTGAACTTATGATTCCTGCAACTGCAGGGATTTAAATATGTTAGCGAGCTAGTGGTCATTTTTGAAAATCACTAACAATTCAACAGTCACCCACTAGATGGCAGCCTCTACTAGTTGTTCACACCATTTACAGCTTCGAGGCTGTGATTTTGCTTACTAAAATTTTAAGACCTTCCTGTTGGAAGAAGCAGTACAAATGATTGTTAGGGGCACACAGCAGGGCTAACACCTTGAGTGTGTTATACAGCTGTCAATAGGAGCTGGAACTCCCCGAGGGCTTAGATGCTAGCCACTTATTGGTTATGTAGGCACATCCATAAAAACCCTATTTGCTTAGTTATGCTTAATCTATATACCATGTCTCACCAATGTTAGAGTTTGCTACTTTTGTCTTTAAAATGAGAACTGTATTTCAGTATTTATTTTCTAGATAACTTGGACTTTGGATGTTGGTCAGTCTTCTAACGATATTGAAATTATATAATTTTACTTGTTCCTTTTGGTTTTCTCTCTCTCTCTCTCTCTCTCTCTCTTTTTATATTGGAAAATGCTGCTTTTTAGGGCCATCAGTGCCAAGACACTGCAAAATTTCTAAAACTTTATATTGAGAATTTTAGGTTTGGGGGCTTTGATAAGGTTACTTTAAAATCATTTTGTACAAAAGTAAGATGAATTTTTAGGTTAAATTATATGTATTTGAGTTTTTAAAAAATAGTATCTGACTCTATGAAACCTTTAAGAGATGAACTTCAATGCCAGGACTTCTTATTTTTGTGAGGAAGATTTTGGAACAACAGTACTGGGTTCAATAACTTTGTCCTAGGTTACATTAGAATTTTAAAGCATTTTCATAAAGGACTTAGGGTTTCTTTTCTTTTTTTTTTTTTTTTTTGGTTTAAGGTGAAGTGCTTTAAAAAGTTTTTAAAAATATTTATTTATTTAATGTATATGAGTACACTGTAACTGTCTTCAGACACAGAAGAGAAGATCATCAGATCCCATTACAGATGGTTGTGAGCCATCATGTGGTTGCTGGGAATTGAACTTGAGAGCAGTCAGTGCTTTTAACTGCTGAGCCATCTCCCCAGCTCCTCAGAAAGTTTTGATGCGATCATATGTGAAGATATTCCCAGGACCAATGAAGACAGCATTGCCACAGGACATTTGCATGGTAACAAGACATGAAGGGAAATCCTAAAGTTAGGTGGTAGGGATTGTACTTGCATATTTATTAACATTTATTTGGTTTGTGTCTGCAGTTTAGATATTCTATATGCTACAACAATAAGCTAGAAAAAGGCTAGGAAATTGTAAGCCCTAATTCCTCTCCTTAAAAAAAAATGAAATCTGTAAGACTCAACAAATTCACCAATATTCCCTCAACAAGGAAAGGGGTAAAGCGGGATCTGCAATTGTCTTTTACCGTATAATCAATGAGCATTTGCTAACCAACACCCACATCAAAGTAGAGTTGCTTAGAAGAACAATCAGATAACTAGCTGACGGTTTCCGGTTGGCAATTCAGCATCAGGTCTGCAAGATGGATTTTCTGCTGGTCTTTTTGGTGGCCCCACAGGCAGATGGCATTTGCCAGCACCTGAGTGACCTAGAGCAATTCACTCCTCATGGCATGTCAAGGACAGCAGCCTATTGGTCAGAGTCACAGAAACAATGAACAGTATAGCTCTGTATCTTTCACTGACCACCACACTAGCTTGGCTTTATTCCTATGCCCACCATGGAGAGGTCCTCAAACCAAGCCAGGTGGAAACTGAAAGAAAGTTTCTCGCAATGTAGACCTGAACTTAGAAAGCTTTTGTCCCACTGCCTCCCACTGGTCAAGTGAGTCACACTGATAGCCCAGAGGGTAGGGTAATAGACCCTACCTGCTAACAGGATTAAAAACAAATAATCTGTACTCATGACCCCATTATCAAAAGCTTCATAAGCATATTTCCAGTATTTGGCTCTTTGTCTACAGAATCCTTTTATAGGCAATTAAATATACACCTTGCCTTTTTTACTTAAAAAAAAAAATCACTCATTTTTGCATGAGAAAGGCAGTACTAAGAATAGCTCTCTAAAAATGAGTCCCTCCACCATCACCCCTAGACAAAGAAATTTATGCCTCGCTGTAAGGAAAATTATATGTGAAAGTACAGAGGATTGGAGAGAATAGCAGGCTTTGAGACAGAGCAAATAGCACAATTTGGAGTTGACTCATGCAAGATGAGGAATGTGTTGAGCACAATGTGAAAGCTTCAAATATCCAGAGAGGTTTTCTATGCAAAGTAGAGGCTCAGCCACTTCCATCCCACTCATTGAAGAATATGCTTCCAATTTGGGGGCAGCCAAGCAGCACCTCCAGTGGAAGATATGTACATCTGTGACTTGCCCGCAGAAGGAATTCAGAGCAAATCCAAGCTCTGTGAACTGGGGCATGCTGGTATGCCGTGGAAAGTCTGTGGCGATTCATGAGGTAGGGTTTCAGTGTCGCAGCACAGACAGTGAGAGATGTGAGCTGGAACCCCAGGCATCTGCATGGGGTATGTCATTATAGAGTCAGGAATCTCAGAGTCTGGGTGTTCAGGAAGTATGACATAAATCAGTCAGCTCTCCAGATGATTCCATCTCCACACTTCCTACCTCAGATGGCTAGCAGGAAGTGGGGTCCTGCAGGTGAGAGAAATCAGTGTGATACAGCTAAGCCGACAGTGGGAAAATCACACTCAGCAACACGATGACCTTCTTTAGCCTTCAAGGGGCTCTTTAGCTACAATCATAATTCAAAAGGAAATGAGCTGTGGGCATTTGCAGTTCTGTAAGGAAAACCGGTATGCTAAAGTCCAGCTCCCACGAGACCTTTTCAGTTTCTAAAGACGATAAAGAAACACAAGCGAACGATGTTTCTTTGTAGCTTTCTGTTTGAGTAAATGGAATCCTGATCATTCTCTATTAATTCAAAGTATGTTAAAATTCAGCCCCTCGTTCCGTGAATTACAGTTCCTATCTCTGCCCTGTGTTTTTAACTGAATGTCTTTGAAACTGGAGCTATCGGTTTATTGGCTGATTCTTTCTTTCAGAGGACCTTGTAATGTCCTTCACTGTATCCATGGCGATTGGGCTCGCAATCGGAGGATTTCTCTGGGCGTTGTTCGTTTTCCTGTCTCGAAGAAGAAGAGCCAGTGCACCCATCTCACAGTGGAGTCCTACCAGGAGACCGAGGTCTTCCTACAACCACGGCCTCAACAGGACTGGGTTCTACCGCCACAGTGGCTATGAACGGCGAAGCAACCTGAGCCTGGCCAGCCTCACTTTCCAGAGACAAGCTTCTATGGAACTGGCAAATTCCTTCCCCAGGAAATCAAGCTTCAGGGCTTCGACGTTCCATCCCTTCCTGCAATGCCCACCACTGCCGGTGGAAACTGAGAGTCAGCTGATGACCCTGACTGCCTCCACCACCCCATCCACGCTCAGCACCTCACACAGTCCCAGCCGGCCAGACTTCCGCTGGTCCAGCAACAGCTTGCGGATGGGCCTTTCCACACCGCCCCCACCTGCCTATGAATCTATCATAAAGGCATTTCCCGATTCCTGAGTCCGAGAGTTCGTTGTTTTTAATTCGTCTTTTTTAAAGTCTCTTTTAGAAGGAAAATGATATATAGGGTAAATGGAATTTGGGAGCCATGGCCCCAGTGAGCAATTTTCCAAGTTGATAGGCTCATGAACGCTGAACATTACCGATAAGGCGCGGTTCCTTTTGAACATGTTTTTCTTGCTTACATCTCACGAAAAGTATGATTTTTCTCAAAAAGTCCTATATTTATGCATTTTTTGGATTCACTGTGAGGCATCGAATTAAAAATACCTATTAAAGATTCTAAGTACAAATCCTGTGTATGTTTTAGGTTAAAAAGACCTTAGATGTTTGTATAGGGTTATAATCCCCCATTTACTTCCCCACAAGACTGCTGACAGATAGAAGTCACTAAAATAAGGAATTTTAATGTGACTTTTGCGCAACGACTGAATGTCTGGCATCTTTGAATCTTAGAGCTTTCATGGTGCATATTTACGAGACGATAGAATAGTAGATGTCCTAAAAGCCCAGGATTCTATTCAGTTATGAATGAGAATCAAGCAAAGATGCCAAGCTGTGCTGATGTCAGAGGGATGGTTCTATTTTGACAGCTACTTTATTTTTTGCCCATATATATTCATCTTGTAGTTCTTCCCAATACAATCACAGATCATTGATGTGAAACCCTTGGACTGAGGGGCATGAGGATTTAACATGCCTGCCAGAATAATGTCATTACCATAGCAACGCAGGTTCTATTTATTTGTTCTAAGCAGAGGTTTTTATTTGGCATCAAGGGACATTTTTACTCTCTTGGATTTAGAGCCAAGAACTAGAAAAGCACTTATGCAGGGCAGTGGTTCTCAACCTGTGGGTCATAAGCCCCTTTTGGGATCAAACTTTGCTTTCACAGGGATCACCAAGGACCATTGGAAATTACAGATAATTACCATTACAATTCACAACAGTAGCAAAATTACAGTTATGAACTTAACAACGAAAATAATTTTATAGTTGGAAGTCACATATCTCTGTGGTCAACTAAGAGTGGTACTACAGAGATAGTCCACAGTGAAAACATGCTACGGCTTTGGACAACAATTCCTCCTGGGTTATCTCAGGCCCCAGGCACCATCCCATGGGTGATGTTCTGTGAATCTCATCTCTAATGCCTTTAAACGGCTAAAGTAAGGTCCCTGTTTCAGGTAGTTATCTAAGGAATCCACATCAACAGGTGGGGACATCTTTAATGTGGGCGCCAAAGACTGAGCGGTCCTTTTGCTTCAAGGACAGGAGTTCACTGGGGGATTGTTTAGAAAGCTTGTAGTTCACATCAGATACATCAAACAGCTTGTGAAGTTAATTGTTTATTCTTTTGTACATTTTTTTTTTGGTGATACCCAATGGTCCCAGCTAATGGCTTCTGAATATAGCTCAAGAATATAACTCCTTTCACAAAAGACCCCCTACAGCATTTCTTTATTAGTTTCATTGAATTTGTTCTATGCATTGTTCTTCAAGAGAAATTAGTCTTCAAAATGTCAACCAAAATACCTAGTAATTAAATACACAGGAGAAGAAGGAAGGAAAAAATATATAAAGCAAACTAAGAAGCTGTGAGGAGAGCCGCTGCTCAGGCAGCCACTGCTTTACTAAGAAAATGTAGAAACTGGAATATGAGCTCTCATGAGAGAGCTTCAGCTTAGTAACAAGGCTAATTTTAGGTTGTATGTCGTCCTCAGTGTTTAACATGAGAAGCAAGGAAGGCATGCTTTTTATCAAGGATTTATATTGGGAATGAAAACCGTTCCTGCCTCCTCCAGAGGGAAGGAAATGAGAGCAGTGGACCTCCAGTTCATTTGGCTATTTGGCAGGATTCTTACCTGAACCTCAGCCTCAATTATGAAATGACCAAGGAAAGTATTTCATAAATATTGTATATTACATGAAATGTGAAGTTAAAACAAACCTAGAAGTGCTTGTGGTTGTAACTGTTTTATTTGAAATGGGATTTTTTTTATTATAAAATAAAACTGATGTTAATTTCAATTCATAGCTTATTTCTTGACTAATAAAAACACTTTCAATCAAGAAGTAAGGAATTTGTAAGACTAAAATGTAAAATAGAAAAATACATAATTTTCTGAGACAGGGTCTCATTGTTAGCATTGACTGACCTGGAACTTGCTGTGTAGATCAGACTAGCCTTGAACTCACAGAGATCAGCTTGCCTCTGCCTCCTGTGTGCTGGAATTAAAGTCTTGTACTACCTACCATGTTTGCCTTTAAAAAAAAGTCTAATGAAGAAATAGTGTGAAGTTTAATAATTATTAGTTGACCTTGGTATAGTGGTATTTGCCTGTAACTCCAGAACCTGGAAGGCTAAGGAAAGAAATTATATCATGAGTTGGAATCTAGCATGGATTATAGAAGACCTATACGTTAACAGCACAATGACTGTCACTGAATAGAAATATCTGGTAGTCAGTGTTTGTAAACGAGGATAGCAAGGTCTTCTCCCCATGTCTGGAGGAGACAAGGTAGTAGAGGAAGAAAGAAAGAAAGAAAGAAAGAAAGAAAGAAAGAAAGAAAGAAAGAAAGAAAGAGAAAGAGAAAAGGATGGAGAGAGAAAGAAAGACAGAGAAAGAGAGAAAAAAAGAAAGAAAGAAAGAAAGAAAGAAAGGAAGGAAAAGAGAGAAGGATGGAGAGAGAAAGACAGAAAGAAAGAAAGAAAGAAAGAAAGAAAGAAAGAAAGAAAGAAAGA
>JADRCD010200675.1:18371-63715 GCA_019843815.1 Montemys delectorum | reverse complement strand
TGTGTGTGTGTGTGTGTGTGTGTGTGTGTGTGTGTACATACATATATACAGACATACATGCATGCATTCAAAACACTCATAAACATAAAATAAACTCCTTTTAAAGAGTGATAAGTTTTATGTTCAGATCCACAACTGAAAACTCAGGTTGTAAGAAGGCAGAAGAGGTGGAGGCAGGCTTGTGATTCAAATAAACCATAGATGGTGACTTCTCAGCAGAATATAGGTGGGGAGTGGTAAAGTAGGTATCATTCAGGTATCCAAGCTGTAAATGGTCAGTTAAGGAAATTATAGCCTGTTCCAGAGGTTGAGTAGCCCATAATCAAGTTACCATTGTGAGGTTACAGAACTCATAGGACAGTAGCCTTGATCTCGGCCTTTAACACACACACACACACACACACACACACACACACACACAGAGAGAGAGAGAGAGAGAGAGAGAGAGAGAGAGAGAGAGAGAGAGAATGTAATTAACAGTGGCATCCATATTCAGAAAAATAGTGGTTGTAGTAGTTGACATAGTAATAAGGAATGTGTTTGTTTCTGGGCAGCCTCCTATGGATGACATGCAATGTTCTGGCCCTTCATAGGACCTTTCCTTGCCTGTGTCCCGACTATGTACCCCATGGGCATTACCTCTGTGGCTCACATTTTTGTCTCTGGATCATTTGGCTCTACCCAGAATGATTCCAATCCAATATCTAATTTCTGCAACTTTTCTTAAGATGTCTATTTGTGTTCCCAAAGGGGTTCAACCTGGATAAGGCATAGGGATGGTATGAGACCAGGCTATCTTGCATTCCTCTTCATCAGCTCTGAATGCCAGACCTTAGGAGCTTGGGGATATCAGAAGTTAACTTTCTGTCATAACAAGCAAGGTTAGGACTCTAGGATTAGAAGTCTAGGTTTTCACAGCTGTCTCCTTTCTCTTGTCTTTACATGTTGAAGCCATCTTTATTTGGGAGAATAAAATCGCCTGGGTTTACATGTTTAAAACTTGGACACAAATATCGTATTCTCCCAAGCACCTGTCCAAAAATACCACGAGGGTCACCCTCTGCTACTAGCTATCCTTTTCCTACGGTGTGTACAGGTGATAAAGTTATGACGTCGATTTGGTATAGCTGCAACTAGAGAGTTAGCTCATTGCCACTATGGTTGTCTCTTCATTGCTGCTTATATAGATTAATACTGCCCAGTATCCTCGGAGCCTAGGTTTTTAGTTTAAGAACCTCAGCAGTAAAAAAAAAGAAAAAAAGAAAGAAAGAAAGAACCTCAGCAGTAAAACTCTGTCTTCTAAAAAAAATAAAGCAAGTGAGAATAGCTGACCATAATTTCAGTTTATTATATCTAGTACAGTTTGAAAATTTCCTTCAACTCATTTGATTACATCCACCTGCAAATTTTTTCACTGCCCTGAATTCAAACTTTACCCTGTAATTGTGACATCAAGTTTCCATTGTCTTCCTCTAAACTTGGTACACAAGATAAATTCCCAAGAGGAAGTCTGTCCAAAAGGTATACACACACACAAATGGAATATGCATGTGGTGTTGGTTCCTTGTTCTGGGAACACCCAAGAGTAGCACTTTGAGCTTCAGGACTGACTTTGCCCTGGCAAATCGTTACAGTTACTGCTGGATGTACTTGAGAATCTGTCCTGTCCTTTATCCTTTATAATTGACCAGGGCCAACATTACTGATTCTTAAAGAATAGCTTGACAAAAGTGTGCCTTCGGCCTGCAGATCCATCTCTCCCTTCTCTTTCTTCCTCAGTAAAATTGAGATATGTAGTGTTCCCTCTTAGAACAGTGCTTGGCATATTGCCAGCCTCCAAAATTGGTAACTGAAATCATTATTGTTGCTGATGCTGTCATTTACAATTCATGGAGGAAAAAGAGAAATAGGATTTGTTGGATAAGCTCTATGACCATTTCCAGCACTGCTTGCCTTCCCTTCAAACTATAACATCTTCGTTTCAATAGAGATAATAGACAGACAAGGGAAAAGCAGAGTGGATGTTGCTTCTCCCACTCTTGGAGGACTAAGAATGGAACTAGCAATATTGCTAAATAGTGGACCCCAAACAATCTGGCTGTCATCAGGCAGTTTACCTGTCTATATATCAGTATCACCAAATTCCAGGCTCTAAGGTTCCTTTGGGGAGCATCGGTTATGAAAGTTTCTGTAAGATGTGAATAAGAGAGATGATGGTGTAGATTTGACTTTTCTCAAAAGTGAAGCCAAATGTAGTCACATGCCAAGCCTCCCAAAGTAGAAAACACATTATAGCTTCTGCAACTCAAAGACAGTAGAAAGAATGTAAGAGCCAGAGGATGAGGAGAAGCAGTGGGAAACACTGTCTGCTCTACATGGCATGGCCATGGTGCCTGAGAACTCACATCAGCTGTGGTTGCCACCAGAGACACGCACAAAATGGAGCCTGTCCACAGTCCATCGTGTGTGGAGGAGGGGCCTCAAGGCCTCACCTGTCTCACATTGTCAGGAGCTGTTGACAAATCATGGTTGCTAAGGGAAAGGGAAGTCACTTTCCTCTGTTCTGTAGCTACTAGTAAGTTGCCCATGCTCTAAGAAACAGTCTCCCATCCATAGTTACACTAATTAAGTAAATTCAACTCAGTCGGGTCCCACATAACACTAAAAATTAAACACATGAAAGTGGAAGGCTCTGTTGGGAAGAATATGGGCTCAGCAGGACCATTAAGAGGATTGGAGAAGGGGACAGGGGTGAAATGGTCAAGACATTACATATATGTATGAACTTTTCAGAATACTCTTTTTAAAATAGTATCTAAATGTGATGAAAAGTACAGTTTCTTTGTTTCTTCAGGTAAAGAGGGACCCCCCTCTCCCACTCCCACCCATTGCCTCACTCCCTACATGGCAACCCTTGAAAGACCTTCCTGGCCTCAATTTGTTGGTAAATGGGAGAGAGTAGAGACATTCATAATTGTAGTCTGAGAAAAAGTCTTCCCCTACTTGCAGGCATGTGGTCCCAAAGTAGCCTTGCATGCAGACTGAGACTCAGCAGGGACGTGGGTCCTGAATTTCTACATCATCCAGCATCTGGATCCCTAAACTAGAACTCCAGGAACTGTGGCCCCAAAAGTTTTTAGAAGTCATCCATGTAATGCAGACCATAATACCTAGAGTTCTAGAAACTGTGTGATCCAGGAGCATTTATAAAGAACAACATGTGAACCCCTGAGCATTCATAACCATCAGCATTCAGCAGCTGCAGGAATAGTTAGAAGTACATTATGTATTGTACAGTCCTTCAGAGTAGTATTAGAACATGCAAGAATATAGAGGTCACTGAGGATAGCAGTCATTTGGTAGAATGCTCTGTATGCATGAGGCCCTGATTTGATCCTTATACTAGAGAAAAATGTGGAGTTCTGCACTGTACTGTAGCCACTAGTCATGTTAGCTGATAAGCACTTGCCACATGGCTGTTCACATTGAAATAGTTTGTACATGCTCAGTAAAGAAATTTATTAATCGCATGTATAAATTAAGCTAAAATTAGAGCAACTAAAATTACCTTCACTTCTCTCCTTTCAAATCGGACTACAGGAAGATATAAAATCACATATATGACCCTCCAATGTATTTTGCACACTAGTGTTAGACTCTGAGGCCTTATCAGTGGGGAACACTTACATCTGCAATGAGGGGGTAAAGCATATGCAACAGCCATCCAGTTTCCCAGGCTTTCTACCTCCAGGCCTCTGTCCTAATCATTTTACAGTCACAGGGTTGCTTTGGTCTTCATCAGAAAATTAAACTGCTCTCTGAAAACATAATTTTACTCTTAGACATTTTTTCCACATTTGTATACCTTTCTTAAAAGAAACTCAGACAAATCAAAACCAAGCATACCTTAATGTGCTGTGAGTCAGAAGTATGCATTTACCTTGTCTTTCTAATAGCAAGTAGAAAGGAAAACTCAGCGATCTCCTATTTGTCCCAGCACCAAATAGACAGGACAATTCCCTGTTCTCATTTGCTGGGAGCTACATAAACAGTGCTAAGGCCAAGCTGGGCCAAAGCTGCCACAGCTGGATGAGAGGCATTCCCTCCATCTCCATCCTGACTCCCAAAGGGCATTACATATGAGGCAGATGAGCCTCCCGGACAGATGGGATTGAAAGTCCCTAGTGCTCTCTGCTTGTCCCTCATACCTCATGCAGCAGTAGCCTGAACATTATCACATTCTCTGCAGTCATTGCCTCCAGTTCTGTGTGAGAAAATAGATCTGGCAGTGTTTATTCAACATGTGCAGGCTGATAGCAAAATGCCCTCTGAATGATTGTTTGCCTTCTATTTTTTGGTCTTTAGCCACAACAAACTGCCAATAAGAACTATATCTTAAGATTTGGTCATAATTGAGAGTGAGGGAGGAAGCCTGGGAATGAAACATTCGTGCACATTTGCTTTATGTAAGCAGATGGGTTGCTTTCTGCCCACTAGGCACTATTCAATGATGTATGCCTTGTGCTTGTACCGTAAGCCCATAGGGAGCTATGCTTCAAGCCCCGTGATTAAGTCCAGGTAAGTGTCAAAGAGGAATGCCAGTATCATGCATCAGTGTAACCCTTTGCAACAGTGGAGATGGACACACAGGAAAAACAAACATCACTAGATCCCTACTCCCAGAGATCGTAGATAGGAAAGCAAAATTGGAAAATTACTATTGGCTTTGACCTTGGCTTGATAACCCTTTGTGGAGAAGCTCGGCCTAGAAAATAGCAATCCTTGGGGTACATCTGAAGTAGATCAAGCTGAAGAAGCAGCAAGAGGACCACACTGCTACCTTGTTTAGAGATTTAAGGGACTTGGCACCTTTGTAAGGAACCTAAGCCAAGGGCCTGGCAGTGGTTAGACATTTCTGCACTCTACAAGGCGTCCAGATTGGCTACTTCTGGCATATGTCTATTCCTCTTCCTGAATAAGTATGACCCTAAGGACATAAATCACTCCAGAGTGCCAGGGAGCAAAACTAGGGCCATGGGAGAATAGGAGTGTGCTGGCAGGACCTGGCACTGGGTGCCAGAATCAGGGAGTGAGGGTAAGTGGAACCTTTAAGTCCATATGAGGCAGTAAGAGGAAACAGACTGGCCAGGGAAAAAAGGGTAAAGGAGTACCTTTAGTACTCTAGAACTCTCATATTTGAGCAAGACAGTTTGGGATACAGGGAGGAGGACACTGAGAAAGCCCACACACCTGGAACAGAGCTACTGATGGCTAGAGTCGTTGAGACTGATCCTGGGTTAGGTAGGAGTGTGGTGAAGAACCTAGTTTGCTCTGAACTAACTGTAGGTTTCTCCCTGATGGCTACTGAGATCCTGGGCCCAGCCATCCCCTATAGGGAACAAGGCTTTGCATGTCATTTATATGAAGAAACATTTAAACTCTTTTACAACAAAAAAGAATAATTAACTAGAGTCTGAAAATAGCATTTAAAACTTTTCACATTAAAGTAGGTTAATCAAACTCAGTGGGGGGAGTTGGGAGGGCAGCACTTGGGATGTAAATAAATAATAAAAAATTTTTAAAGTATGTTTATCAGGCTTGGGAAATAGTTTACTCAGTAAAATGGTTTGCAGTGTGAGCATGAAGAACTGAGTTCAATTTCCAGAACCTACATTTAAAAAAAAAAAAAAAAGGGTGTTTTTGATTATATTACAATGGACGTAAAGACAGAAGGATCACTGGAGCTCACTGACCAAATAGTCTAGCCTATGTAGAAAACTCTAGAGAGAGTCCCTGTCTCAAAAATGTCCACGCTGATGCACAAAAGAGCACCCAAATCCATAAGCATGCTTTTAAAAATTGCTTTGTCACACAAGGTATGTTGTAGTAAAAGTCTCTGTGATTCCTCCTTTGCAGAAAGGCACACTGACTCATTCCTGGCTTACCCTTGTCCACAGTCATATGTGGGGTTATAGCATCACAATTATCCTATATATAGTTCTGTGTCTTGGGAATTTTTTCATGTACCGTGCTAGAAGCAGCATTAGTTAGTGTTTCTCCGTAGGCTCTCTGATTGTCATGGTTACTGATTGGACTGTTTCTCCACAGGCTCTCTGACATCAGAGTTACTGATTTTTATTGCCCTTTACAATGTAGCTCTCCTGACTGCTGAGTATTTTAGATTTCTCCAAAGAATAGAATGAACGCTGTTATATTTATATTTTCTCCTTCCACTGAATGGCTTCCCTACAAAGATGTGTTTGTTCATATCTGATTCCATATTGCTTTCCATTTAAACCAACAGCAGGCATGTGTGTTTGTTGTTTCCACTGCAGTTTCATTAGTTCAGAGTGATTTCTTTTCTAGTTTAACATTTATTTTTAAAAGTGGTGGAATTTAGGCTTACTTCTTACAAGCAGTCGTCTCTTCAGTGTCTCGTGTGTGATAGAACCATATAGTCTTTGAACAAAGACAAATGCTTTAATATAAAAGTATACATGTGCATTCAGATAAGCATCCTAAGCTACAAATATAAATCTAAACATGATTTGTTTTGCATATCAAATGCCGTTTTGCCTTGCAATCTCTTATTTTCTTCTGCCATATAGTGCAGCAGATATTCAAGTTACTTTTTTCATCACATTCCCTGAAAGAGAAACAGCTTTAGTAAACTACATTGAAACAATTAAAGGCCAAAACCAAAGCAGTGGGAAGGACAATTGTGCACCTCTTGTGGTCCTTATTAATTGGTCTGCGTGCACACACATCTCTAACCAGCCCCTTTTGTCTAGCCTGTCAGAGGACATTAGCCGAGACCATTCTTGAAGTTACTTCCTGGCTCTCAAATGGACATAGTCACTAAGAAAGAAAGACTCATTTATTAGAATAAAAATTTTGCTGCGTAAGTGAGGATTGTACAAGGCACATTTCATGCATCATTATCTGGGCCTGATTAGCAATGATGGAAATTGGTCCTCAATTTTAACAATCAGCGGAAAGGAACCTTCAGCTCTCGCCGAAGACGGACAATTGCCATACACATGTCTGCGTTTTCTGCACAATAGGAAAACGGAGGCGAAGGCCCTTGCAGGGGCAGCTCTCAAATTGTTTTGGCAGCACTTGTCTCACATATGCCATTGTCCCTGTGACGCAAATAAATCATGACCTTGCCATCCTGAGCAGCAGAATGACATATCTTAGGGTGCCCTGTGCCACAGGGGGTCGCATTGTCCCTCGTGACCCTAGACATGGCTAGGCCACCTGGTCAGTGCAGCCAACCCTCACTCAAGCTTTGGAACAAGTGCCACCTGTCTTTGAATGCTTTGCGACCTTGCACATGTCAGTGGGTTTCTTTTTACAGTTTCCTATGTAAACAGTGACAGTGACAACACCACTTACCTTACAGACCATGTGTGGGGATTGCAACACTGTGATTTACACATGCCAACAAGTTCTCCTCAGAGTCCAGCAGGCAAAGGCTGTCTCCCTAGCACAAAGGCATGTATGTCATGCTTCTGGAGCTTCCTTTGAAAGGCCTCCAAGAAGGAAGCCATAGTGAAGGCCAAGAATTCGAGCTTTTATTCTACTACAGTGGGCATAATGTTTGCTGTTGCTCTTGTCAATGTCTTTATTATTACAATAAAAAAGAATCCAAAGGTAATTCACTTTTAAGAATGGCACAATGAGGTTTCCCAAGCTCCCTTCCCTCCCATCCTTTGCCCAGTTCAGGAATTAAGATACAGTAATACGATGAAAAAGAAACATGTCAGACAACACAAAAGCCCCTTTTGTAGAGGAGTGAATTGATTTTGCCTTTCTGAGTCTTGCAGGTGGGTCACTGGTAAGGGGCACCATGGAGGGAGGCAGGGACTTGAAGAATTAAAGGGCTTCTGAATACTTCCCATACAGCCCCACATGCTCCTCTCTCTCTGAGATTCTCTTAGACAGCACAGGAAGTTCAAAAGTGCCCTATACCAGAGCCTAAAGCCTACTCGACTGCAGTCCCAGGGACTCTGATAAAATTTGATTGTTGAGGAATAGGCTGGCAGTTTAGAGTCTAGTGTGAAGACACAGCCCTGGCATCATAACATTATCAGGTGCCTCACTTCTTAGGGTGCCAGCTGCAGTGCAATGCAGCTCTACTGGAGTCTCCCCAGCATGTTTGCTTGTCTGATACAGCAGAGAGAAAACATCGGGACCACATTACAACTGCATGTGGTTCAGGTGTTGATAACAGTTTGGGGATGATATGAACATAACCTCCAAATACACCACATATTACATATGTAACTTATATGCTACATATAATATATATGGACATACACATCACTCATGCAAATAATGAGTCTTTGTAGTTCCAAGGATAGTGGTGTCACAGCAGATGTGGGACTGCTTAACCTTGAATGTTGACTGACGTTTCTGGAAAAAGAGTAGTAAGTCCTAATCGATACATTCTTCCTTTCTTTTTGGTGTTTTCTAGGACTGAGAAAGCCACCATGTCTACAAATGATGATGAAGACCTATTCATCACTGGACACTTACGTCAGACCCTGGCAGAACTTGACAAAGACCTGGAAGGTAACAGCCAGAGAATCCTGTATAACCAGACCATCTAGGCAGTCACTTTTTCTGAAGTCTTGGGTTTGCAACTTGGTTTGGATGTGTTTTGCCTGTATGTAAAGGTTGAACTTCTCTCTGAAATGAGGGCTGTTCTTGATGGACTGATTTCTGTCAGGGTTCCAAGCAATATTAAGAAACTGTCTCAGTAGTTTTTAAAATATGGGCAAGCAATACTACTTTTTTATGTTAAGGTGTACTCCATATACATCAGATATTTAAATATCCAAAATGAGCTGGAGGATATGAGATGCACAAAGAGAAGCAGCTGCCTTTGTTAAAACTTGAAACTCTTCCTTTTTGAAACACACAATCTTTTGTCCCTGATAAACACCTCAGTGTGGAGCACCCGTGGCACTGCCATTCTCTTAGCACATTCTTTGGAAAACACTATAAGATCAAGGGAGATGCGAGTAAGTGGAAACTCCTTTAGATGAAGAAACCTACACTATTTTCTTCATGGCACACATTAAAGGTAAACTAGAAAAGCAAAGCAGTGACAAAGCAGACATGAAAACTGATGCTGATTCTATCTGATCCGGCCTTTAGCCTCTTGTCATTGGTATTTGGTTGACTGTGCTGGGAATCCTAACCAGCCATGTAGTCTCCCACCGTCTGTGACCACATTCCCCACTGCCCACTGCATCACTTAGCTCTTTGAAGAGTCAGTATAATTCTGAAGACACCAAGGTTTACTTATTCTCTCTTTAAGAAATAAAACCTAGAGCAAGTCATTCTACATGCCTTGCTATACTTCTAGTGGACTCGAGAAATAGCAAGGGCAAAAATCCCAGTATACTTGAGAGCACTTTCCAGAATACTAAAAGTAGAAGTCTGTTTTATTATTCAATGATTTGGCAAAATATGCAGGTAAGTATCTCACCCTGAAACATCATGGATAGGCAAATGGCTCTGCTCTTATAGGGTGAAAGCTGAGATTCTGGTCCCAGACAAATGCAGATTATAAATCAAGAAAACATTTAACATGTATATTTTTTTTTACAAAAGTAGTAATCCCTGGGGAAATCAAAGTATTGGCCATGGGTTCACAAACTCGCTGGTAATACTATAACGGGTGCCAATTAGTGACTTTGTTTGTCTTTCTCTACAGGAATGGAAGAAAATTATGAAACAGATACTAGCTCTCTAACCAACTCTGTAAATGGTGTATCCAACCACAGTCTGCAAGAAGCGATAATCCCCGATAGTGGCGTGGATGACATCCCAGTCACTTTTATCGGGGAAGTTTCTGATGAGCCTTTTGACTCAGGGCTGTTCTCTAGTAGATGTAGCAATGCCACTACTTTTAACACAGGGGGTGTTGCCAGCCAAAAATCTCACTTGTCCCCATTTCAGACTGAGCATAGCCAACCATCCGTAAGAACAAGTAGAAAAGAGCCTGACCCCTCCCCTCCTTCCCAAGATTACAGAAAGAGAAATCAGCCAACCTTAGCCAACACATCTGAAAATGAGAATCCAGTTGAAACAGACCCCACAGTTACATCACTTGTTTCAAAGCTTTTAATAGATGACTCAAAAGCAAAGGATAAAGGCAAGGTATGTGGTTCTAGTCACAGTGAGAAGACACAGGCAGGCCATGGGATAAACTCACTGCGAGGGAATCCAAAAGATGATAAGGATGAGAGCTCCACCTCAGCAGCGCCACCATGGTCTCATCATAGCCAGGCCTCAGGGGGAAGCTACGGGCTCAAGTATGGCCTCACTACATATAAAATTGTTCCTCCCAAATCAGAGATGAGGTGTTACGACAGGGATGTGTCCCTCTCCACTGGTGCCATTAAGATTGATGAACTAGGGAATCTGGTGAGTCCTCACATGAATGGAAGCAGGACAATATCACAACCATCAGCTGTTGTTGAAACAGACGCTCCACCGATTAGAAAAGTCAAAGAGTTCTGGAGGCGCAACTCAATGGAAAAGTACCTGAATGGGCCGACTGAGTGCACTGTCGCCCCCTCCACCACCATCGCTGCCACACCAACAAACCACCATCAAGATAATGGGATGAAGGCAGCCTTCACACTGACCACTCCCCAGCAGCAGCCGGTCTCGAAGGAATATGGAGCACACCTGGAGGAAGAGAGAAGCCAGCCACATTCAGCAGTCTCTTGTCCTGTGAAAGCGCCAGCATCTAATCCCACAGACATCACATTCCTCAAGCCTCAGAGAAGAACATCCAGCCAGTATGTGGCCTCTGCTATTGCCAAGAAGATGGGGCCTCCAAAAGCCCATGCTGATGTGGTAAGACCACATAAGAAGACTGCTGAACAGGGTCATGAAGAAGCAAAGCTGGCTAGACCTCCCCCCGCCAGGAAAGATGATGCAGCTCCCATCCTGCACTCAGAAGCAAGGCAGCATGAACACGGGACAAACCAGGGCTCTGTCTGCCTTCCCAGCAACCCCGGTGTGCAGTGGCCAGCAGGAGACCATCCCAAAGTAGAGGTCAACAGCGCAAGTGGGAAGTCACCGACTCAAGACTATCCTGCTGCTGTCCACAGAAACTCCTATTTCCTCCCAGGCAGATCTTCCCAGAGGGATCGTGTTTCTGTGGGACAGAGCTGTGGTTTCAGTGAAAAGCAAACTACAAGTAACCAAAAGACAAATTCAACATCTAACTCCTTGCAGGCACTGGACAAGGCGCACCCACCCCCTCTGCTCTTGGCAGAGGCCTGTGACTCTGGGAGGATACTGATGAATGGCCCTGCACGGACCCCAGGAAATTGTGGGCCTCCTCACTCTCCAAAAGAGTCTACTGTGACCAGCTATATTATCTTACAGACAGAGGAAAAGCCCAGTTCATTATCTACAGATGGTCAAGATGCAGATGGTGCTCTGCCGTCCAGCATTTTTGGGCCAAAGAAAAAATTCAAGCCTGTTGTTCAAAGGCCACTCCCAAAAGATGTATCCCTGCACAGTGCCCTGATGGAAGCTATCCACACATCAGGAGGGAGAGACAAGCTCCGAAAGGTGAATGTGGTGGGCATCAGGGTTTGGGTGCAGGGAGCTCCTGAGCAGGTCTTCTATCCCTGTCCTAGATCTTGAGAAGAAAGACTGCAAAGGCAGAGCAGCAAGTTTTCTGTTTCATTTTATCTATATTCTGTCTCCTTCTTCTAATGCATTTGAATGAAAGCACTAGAGAGGCTGATGGGATTTAGCTTGTCAGGCTCTGGCAGTCCAGTGGAAAACATGTCAATCAATAAGTATCCAATCTACTGGGCCAGAGTAATATTGAAGCCAGAGTATGAGGCTGTCTGTACTCTGACTCAGAAGTACTCTGTCAGCTTTGTGCTGTCATAACGAAATATCTGAAAAACTTAGAAAAAGGAAAGGTTTATTTTGGCTCAAGGTTTGGAGGATTTAGTTCATGGTCACTTAGCTTATGGCTTTTGAGCTTGTGGCAAAGCAGCACAGTCTTGTGTAAAACACATGGCAGGTCCTCCTAACCAGAGAGGAGAAAGAGAGAAGTGTCCATCATCTTCTTCAAGTACCTCCTTCCAGTAACCTTGGACATCCCACCAGTATCACCTCCTAACGTCTTCACCAATTCCTAGTAGTGATAGGCTGAGAAATACGTCTTTCATGAGCTTATGGGAAAAGTCTTGACAGTCTGAGATAGTAAAACACAGGCAGGACCACTACTTTCTAAATACCCTTGTGTGGTTACATAAGGGGACACATTCTGAGGACTGCATGGAATTTGGTTTCATTGCTGTGTGAACATCATGAGGTGTCACACAAGCCCATATGGCAATAGGTCAGCACTCTGTAGGGACTTCTTGTTACATCTGATGACATCAATGGGAGATTGAAGAAGGATGCTGATGATGTAGCAGGTTTTATCAGTTTGGAGGAAGATAAAGCAATGGAACCATATCCTAAAAATGGTTATCTATGACAAAATAACCATAGAACCTATAGTATAATGAATGTATAGCACAATAACATAGTCACCCACACTTATAACCAAGAGTGATAACTGTATGTAACTGTGTTGCATACACTCTACATGTCTAAAAGTTCAGTGCTTAGGCTTGCCTACACTAGCATCACCCCAAACACCTGCAAAATTCATTGCAGTAAGATTTTAGTGTTGCTGGGAGACAAATATTTCATCTCTTTTCAGTCTTGTGAGTCTGCTTTCATCTATATGGTATATTGTTGTCTGGAACATGTGATGTGATTGTATTGCCATTCTACAGTAAAAATAACGATTTTCTGATCCTCCATTATCAAGTCATTTAACACATCAAATTGCTATTACTAAGCTAATGCCAATAATGAAGGGGAATTTCCTCCATTTTTCAGTTGAGGAAGCAAGGCAGAGTAAGCTTTAAGTGATCGGGCCCAATGTCACCCATTGATAATCTCATCCAGGTTTGCAAGATTTCAGCACACTTGTCAGCGAGGGAAGGCTGGCAGAGCAGCAGAAATGGTCTCATAGTAAGAGACTAATTTTTGATGCAACCCCAAATCTATAGCCTTTGGCTCTTCTATAGCTGCTGCTCAACTTTCTACAGGGTTATGTGATGATAGCCCATAGCAAGTTGAAAATATCTTAAGTTGGAAAAGCCTTCAATGTGCTAAGCTTAGTTGTACCTCCCTGCATATGCTTACATTTACATCCGCCTACATTTGGACAGCACAGTCTAACTCAAACCCTGCTCTACACATGTGCTGAATGACTCAGTAAAGTTTTGAGTGCTGTGCTGAAACTAGAGTAGCAAATGGTTGTGTGCATATGCTTTGATACTATGGCTCAGTTGAATGCTCTTTTGGGGGACTTCCTGAAAGTATCTTTAAGTAGACAGGTTGAGCGGAATTGATGCTGCTGATAAGGACTTAGCCTTGCCTTATCTTCAGAGTGAAATACATTAACTCTGTTAATACTCTAGACTGCAGAACAAACCTCAGAAGGAAGGCCAAAGAAACAGTCCTACGTGGAGGCAGAGAGCGAGCGATCTGCCCTTCTGGCAGCCATTCGGGGCCACAGTGGGACTCTCAGCCTCAGGAAGGTAAGGAAATGGGCCTCCCATATATGACAGGTTCAGAATCTACCTGCACTTCTCCTCAGCAGACTAAGCGAGTGCCACTCAGCTTCCATTACACGGCAGCCAGCATCAGAACTGTGAACTCCATTTGTCTGGCACATTGTCACCCAATTCCAAACAGCTGCCTTGGCCTCTGCTCATATAAAGTGAGACCCCTGCACCACTGACAGTTTCCTGCTTTTTCTGCAGGTCTATTCTGTACACTAACATTCTCCAAATTCACTCACACACTTGTTGTGACCTCACCATAGAATAATAAGGCCCTGCCACCCTGCCTAATCCCACAGACCAAGGCAACTGTAGGGTGATAGCCCTGAACTTGGACAACTGTAGGCACATAGTAATTGAGTTTAGAGGCAGGACAGTGCACCTGTGGCTGTCACACACAGGGTTTAAGGAATGATGTGACTTGTACATTTCCCTGGGGGGGTTTTAGTGGCTCTCAACTTCCACCCCAACTTGCTCCAGTCTGTGTGTCTGGCTTCTATTTCTGTCATCACATGCAAAAGAAATTATGCTTCCATGCCTGGTACCTTTGAGCCATACTCTAGAAGAGTGCGGGGAAATAGGTATAAGCAGACAGATTTTGGTTTTCTGTGGTTCATCATTAAGGAGCTGTTTGAGGTTCATTGTGAGATGGGTAGCTGTGTGCTGTCTTCTCAGAAAAGACCTTTGCACAAAGTCTAACGTCTAGCAGGTGCTATAACAAAGCACCATAGACTGGGTCACTTAGAAACAACAGAGGTTTATTTCTTCCAGGTCCGGAAACTAGAAGTCAAAAGTCATGGCAACAGCCAAATTGGTATTTTTTTAGGTTGTCTTGCTGGTCCCTAGTGCCTGAATACCAAGGCCTCACATGGCAGAAGGTTTAAGGTACTCTCTGGTGTCTCTTTTATAGGGTACTGATTCTATTCATGGTAGATACACATTTATGAACTAATCCCTTCTGAAGCCTCTCACTCCAGTGTCATCACCATGGAGTGTCACAGATGAGATGGGGTATGTGAGCACTTACTGTAGTGGTAATCACTTAACTGTCTCATTAGGTATCATCCCTTGCCTCTGAGGAACTCCAACGCTTCCGAAATGCTGCACTTGTGGCTCCAGGTTTGGATAAACCTCAGCAAGAAGACCTTGGCCTTCCACCCCCACCTACCCTGCCACCACCACCCACTCCAGCCTCCCAGGATCCGTCAGCCTCCATAACGGTTTCTAGGTCCAGCAGCAGCACCCTCAGTAACACAGTAAATGCTAGGCAAGCCTTGTTGGATGCCATCCGCTCGGGCACAGGAGCTGCAAGACTCAGAAAGGTGAGCACTGGTACAGAAAATAGAAATGGAGGCAGAGCTAACTAGACAGCCCAGCTTCTGGAGGGTACCGCCAAGGGACAGACAAAAAAGAGTTGACTTGGGAAAAAGCCAGGTCTTCAAGCTACCTGCTGCCCATGTGGCAAGGTTAAAGCTAAACCTACTTCTGTCTCCTAACCCCAAATCAATGCTAGTGCAGGGTCAGGCTGGATGAGAATCTACAGTGTGTTCCCTAGAGCTCCCTGGAGGGAGCATAGCACCCTTAGCCTGCAATGTCATCACCAATCTTCCCGTATCTATCTTTGTCTGCCTCTTTCTGCCAACATAACACATACCTGTTTGTAAATTCAAAGTCTCGCCACAGAACATGTGCTGTTTTCTTCCCCCAGGTCTCTTTTGGCAGTCTAATGCAAGTCTACACATTTATTTCCCACCTGGATACTGTAGAAAACTGTGGCCCCTGAAGCAGTATTATCAAACTCTACCTGGCTTCCAAGCTCATTTCCTCTCAGTACCACTATTCTATGAATTCACAGACTTCTGTGGCTGCATATGCCTCCTTCACGGGGCATTTTAGATTTTTCTAAGAGAACATTTCCGCTTCTGAAACTGTGCTGTACCTGAAGAGGTCAATAGAAAGTTAATCTTCACGCTTGTGAAATGCACAAGGCCAAGTCACTAGGCTTTGGTCATACAGGGACTGGACTCAACATAGAAGTTCTTGTTGCCCAGGCTGTATCCTCTAAGGAAAACATGTCACCTATGAAACTGAGGCAGGGCCACTTTCACATAAGGCTACTATTTCCAGAAATAAGACAGACAGATCACCAGGTGGTGGTGGCACACGCCTTTAATCCCAGCACTTAGAAGGCAGAGGCAGGCAAGTAGATTTCTGAGCTCGAGGCCAGCCTGGTCTACAGAGTGAGTTCCAGGACAGCCAAGGCTATACAGAGAAACCCTGTCTCAAACCACCCCCCCCCCAAGAAAAAAGACAGACAGATCACCTTGTTCCCCACTTGGACACTTATTGTGGTGTCAGAGTGGAGAGGTTCCTAGGACATGTGACTGAGAAAAGCTACCCTTCCCTCAGCACTGGTCTATGGGTACCCCAAAGGCCACCAATTCTGCTGCTCTGCCAGAGCTTTCTGGGTGCTCCTGAGTTGCAGTTTTCTAAGCTCTCTTGGAATTCATTAAGCTTAGCTCATTAGCCACTACTTCCTTGAGCTTGTCCTGATTTGAGGAGAGGGCAATCATAGCTGTACAGGTATGACTCTACATAATGACCCAAAAACTGACATGAAGGATGTAAGCTGTCTTCATTGGAGGCCTAGCCCATGTCAGGTCCCTATTCCAGCAGTACCAGAGAGTGACAGGCTTCAAGCTGACTCCCTATGATTTCCCATTTCTATGGAATTCATTTATTTCTGAACTTGTATCATGAATAGTCAAGAAGGGGTCATGGAAGTCAGATGAAAGTGGCTGTGAATTCACCTCCGAGGCCCGCTCTGGGCTCAAGACAGCCATTCCCCACTGACTGAAATCCAGAGGTGGCTTTTCTTTAGAGAAGTCCTAAGAAAGTAATTTAGTGAAACCCATCACAAGACTGTTTCTTAGTTCCTAAAATGATGTTTCTCAACAAGAAATCTATAAGCAACATCTGAGTCCTAAATTGGACTTGTCAGAAGTTCAAACCCAAAGGTCAGCCAAGTTAAATTGTCTCTGAAGGGACTTGGCTTCAAGGTCTGGGGTAATTGTCTATTTCATTTGCTCCTCTAATATAGTCTGAAAACACTGAGTGTCACCTGCCTGAAGCTTCCCTCCCTTCCAATTTCAGTGAGCTAGTCAACCACATTTTGAAAACATTAAGAAATTAACAATTTATGAGTTAAAAATAACCTTAATTATAGCAAATGGGTATTAGTAGTATACTTGCTTATGTCTTCCTGTGCCTAATGTGTAATACAAAGTCTTCATACTTACCCTCATAGGTACATGGGCCTAGTAAGAAGCAGAGTGTACGTAGGCTCTGGTACACTCCACAGTTCCAAGCACCCCTGGGGGGCTCTATGGAGAGGGGACCAGTGACTTGAAGGCTATAGGCATACAGTTGTTCTCTATATTTACATACAGCTCACTGACTGGTGTTTGGAGCTTTTCAAAATAGATGCTACTCTGTCCTACAGAGTGATGGAAAGAACACGAGGCAAGAGAAACAAAAGCCAAGGCTATACAGCTAACAGGTGGTTACGTAAAAATCGAAAACTTGGGCTTGCTTTCTCTGGGAACTCTTTCTTTTGCTTTGCAGAAAGTTAAAAAGAAGCAAGATTGCAAAGCATCTGGAAGAAGAGACTAAGAGTTTAGGAAATTAAGGGGTAGAAATGAAGAACAGGGAATAAGAAGGTCTGAATAGACATGTCCAGTTGAAGGTTTAAGAGGTGGGGAGGAAGTTGGCCACTATGAACCCCAGGCATGCTCAAAGGGAAGGTCATCACAGTTACAATGTTTTAGCGGAGTAGGAGACATAGCTGTCCTTTTCCACATGGCTAGCTCCTTAAGTGGGATCCATAGGACCAAGTTTTGATTATATTTCTATAATCAAGTTTTGATTAGAACTCTTGGGTTGCTTGCACACTCTGGAAAGCATGAGTCAGCAAATGTTTAAGAATTTGTATATCATGTTCAGTTTCAAGGTGATTTGGGGCTGAGAGCTGGGTGCTGGGTAATGGGGGCAAGATGATACTGAACAGGCTCTTGTCACTCATCTGCCACCTGTTACAGACTGTGGCATAGGAAGCCAGGATGGGATAGCACAACTTCCTAAGCACCCTCCTTCCTGCCACATCCTCTTTGAGGAGTGTGAACATTCTCATGGCCTGCACTGACCTCTCCTAGGTATGACTTGACCTCTAGGGGCATTTCCACACCTTTATGGCTGCTAGTTTGCCTTCCCACTGCAACTGTGGGTAGAGTACCAGACATGGGCCATGGGGTTGGGGAGAATGTTAACAGTCCAGTGATGGTTTCGAAAAACCAGTCAGACAGCACTTTCCTGCTATGTGTAGACAACTGACTTTCATAGCTCCAGGGTCAAAACATGTGGGCTTTTCCTCTATTCCTTTAGCTTCCTTTCCCTGCTTGGTCCGACTGCCCTTGAGGAAAGCACAGTAGATCTGTGCCATTTGCAGTGTGGACTGAACTCTACAGTTGGGAACTTACGTTGCTTTTCAGGCCTTGAGTGTTCAGTGTAAGTTCCTGCTCACATGGGCTCTTGAATCTAGCTTTCCAGGTCTTTGTAGAAGGTTGCAGTGCATATCACACAGTGCTTATCACCTCTGAGTAAGCCTTCTTCTCAGCTCAGATCCTAAGGTGGGAGGCTTCCCCAGGATTTAGAAGTTTAAAAACAACAAAAGAACCTGACCATAGTAGGCAAAATGGGATGGTTGATCATTGGGAAGATGCTGCTCATGATACAGAACACTCAGCTTGATGGAGAAAGAATAATTATCTTAAAGATGACAGCATTGTTTTTCAAAATGATCACTGTATCAGTGGCCTTTATGGTGTGAGTGGCCCAGGTCTTTGGCTGCTGATTGGCTTCTGGTTCCACGTGAGGACACTGGTAGCTGTGGAAACCATGTGTCTTCCTAGGATGCCCCTCTTCTCACAGACAGGTTTCCATGCTCATATCCACCTCCCTATGATCTTGTCCTCCTTTTCTCTCAATCCTTCATTCGCAGCAACGGTAAAAACAACCTTTCATATCCAGCAGCCTTGGTTGATCTGCGTTAGATGAATTGTGTCAGAGGGCCTGGAATGCACACCTTGCTTCCTCTTACCTGTATGTTCATGTAAACATGTGCATGGCAGTGCTTCAGTCCCTAACCCATTAGTAAGACCTACCAGGATGCAGGCATTGGCAGAGCTGTTCAGAGCAGATGGAGGAATGATGCCTCATTGTGCCTACAGATGCCCTGTGCCTCAGAGACACACACAAATCAGAGAAAGAACTATTCAGAACAACTGAAGGACATGGTTAAACTCCCCACTCAAAGGGTATAACAGGATCAGGCTCTATTTCCCAGGAGGAAAAGCTGTGGCTTCCATTTGATAAATAGTCAACTGTAGCGCTGGTATTCTAAGTGACTTTTCCTGGCAAAATATTCCTAGGTCAGCACCTTTGCTATGTCCAGACATCTTATCAGCTCCTGGCTGCCTTGGCAAGTGCCCCATGAGCCACACTGAGCTCACACAGCACAGGTGCCCTTTTTCCCATTACAGGAATCACAGATGTAGACGAAAGCACTTTATGCCCCTTGACCTCAACAGGAAGCCCGAAGAACTGATTGGACATATGATGTTATCAGGAGGTCCCAAGCTAGGGAGGAGAACAACAAACCCCTTCCTTCTCAGCAGAAGAGAACTCCATGTTCCAGAGAGTAGGGAACAGAAACCCCTGTCAGCACAGACCTGGTTCTTAAATGACATTCATTCATACACTGGGCCCAGGTTGTTCATTGTGTAAGCCTAGCTATGTGTAGTTAAATTGGAATGGCTTCAAGACAGGCAGTCAAGATTGTCTACTGACAGCTCTCCCATATTCCCTGTTGTCTCTGAAAATGGAGCTGGGGTAAAGCATGTTGTGAAACCACTGGGTGCCTTTGTCCTTCATGTTCTCACTCTGAACTCTCTAATCGGCTCCTCCAGTACCCTGGCTGGCTCAGTTTTCCCACATCATCACCATGTAATTTTCCTTTCAGAATGCAAATCCCAGTTCTGAGTTCCCCAGCACTGTTGTAGGTGCTATTGGAGGTGAGCCTCATTTTGCACAACATATTTTTGCACAAAGCTCACCCATCATTGTACTATCAGCTTCTAGCGTAGACTGGGGCACTGGGTCAAGATCTGGAAGGAGAATTAAGACAGCATATCCCAATTTATGGCACTGTGCACATCCCAGCACTCCTGTGCATCCTGTTGTCCATGTGCTGAAAGCTCATGCCCCAGAATCATTTGAAAATCCTGCCAGATACCCAATTCAGGTTACAAATACACCTTTCTTTTCTTTGGGGAAATAAAATGACCTTTGGGCATGTCCTCTCTTCCTCCCTGGCTTGTTTGTACCCTCACCTGTCACCCAGCTGCTGGCTCCCCTAGATTCCTCTATGCCTAGAATCTTTCCACCCAACCTGGAAGAAAGGCCCCTAATTAGAGAAAACCCTGCTTTCTTGGGGATTTCTTCTTGCCAAGAAATCCTTCCCCAGCTCCATGCCCCAACAGCAGTGTTCAATCACCTTTGTCCAGGCAGAGAATATTCTTCTTGGCCTGGAAGGAAGAAAAATAAAAGTTTAAATATTTTTGCAACTTTTTGTGTTCTCCAGTGACTCCCCAGAATACTTTTCTTTTTGTCTAAACAAATAATATGAACGTCTTTTCGCAGCATCTTTTAGGAAACCCCAGTATATGGCATCCACATCCACATCGATCTCTGCTTTGGGGTCTGCTCCTTGGATAGGCCCAGCCTCTCTCTCCTCCTCGCACAGGCATGTTTCTCTGATGCTTGTCTGTTGGTCACAGAAGCACTCTCAGCAGTGTGCCTTAAGTCTGAGCTGACATCATTTGCTCTCAGTATAAGCTCAAGTTTCATTGACAGTTACCTGCCTCCTTAAGCTTGCTTCAGTGAAATTCTAGCTAGATCCTCCCCATGCTGTCCTTTCGCAGTTTTCCTTTTTTATACCAAGTAAATGTGTGGGCATTACTTTCTCCTTCAATTTTTTTTCCCTCACACACTAAAAACTGTTCCTACCCAGACGCCATCATCATATTGTCCTTGCTGATGGTGGACAAGAATCCTAGGTCTCCTACACTGCCTGTAAGAGCAAAGGATGAACAACTGTCCTGCCTCTCCTCTCTCCCTTACCCTTCCTTCACCAACTGCCCCATTCCCACTTATCCTCATGTGCCCTCAGAGATTCACCTAGGTAAGGTATCCCAATACCCCCAGAAAGAGTGATCCAGTATCCTAGCATTAGCTGAGCTGGGAGTGCTCACTCAGCCTGTGGCTCCATGCCCAAAACCTTCATTACAGATCGCTAAACCTGTCCCTAGTAAGTGATACAGTCTGCAGTGTGCTCCAGAAACCTGTATGCCAAAAGAAAAGCCTAATGGGAGTGCTCTCCATTGTTGGCCAGCTCCTTCTGCTTTCTGCCTGCTTGCTGTAAAAAGAATACATGTACCCTGCCACTCATGACCTGTCATATACTGCCTCCACAATATGCTTCCATAGACCTAAAATCTTGGGCTGACCCAGGTATGGGCTGAAACCTCCAAACCCAAGAGCCACAGCAACCCTTTCCTCTGTGTGGGGAAGCACGTCAGAACTGGAGCACCACAGGATCACGCAGTGAGTGTGTCCTGCCCAGCCCATTGGGAAATGACCCTGGGCACCTGGTAGTTCTGTAACACAGACCTCACTCTCATTTTTCCAGTGGATGATACAGGGCTGAAAACTGTGTGAGCAACTCTCAGAGATTCACCCAGCCAAGGTATGAGTCCACAGTCCACAGAGTGTGCTCTCGAGACTCACACATTCTGGTTTTCTGTTGTGAGATTCATTTTATGAACTATCTCAAAGCTGGCTGAAGGGTTTCCTTGAAAGCTTGCCTCAACTTCACGATCATTTCTTGCCCTGACTTCTATTAAATACAGTTCAGCAAGCTACTTTTTTTTTGTCATTTTAGCATGAAAGATTTTTTTAATCATTTTTCATAGAAAAGATGTCAAACATGTTGAAAAGTTGAAATAATTGTGAAGCAGATGCCCCTCTATCTAGCAGCAAGAACTTTTGATGAGGGTTTGCTACATTTGTTTTAACCTATATCTCTCCATCTTCATGATCTACCCTTCTGCCTATCTGCACATTCTTTTCTTCTTTTATTGAAACGAGATCTCACTGTGTAGCCCAAGCTAGCATTGAACTCAGCAGTCCTCCTGTCTCAGAATGCTGAGATTATAGGCATGTGACTCTCACACCTGGTCCAGGATTTCATTTGTGTACAATGCAAACATTAGCATTCATGACTCCAGCAGGACTTTATCTGCATGTTACAGGAGTTTACTTTTTACAGCTGTTTTTTTTTTTCCAGATAAAATATACGTAGAGTGTCTTGCACACATTTAAGGAGTTCAAGGGTCATTTTAATGGGACTCCATCCCACCCACCTTTAGACTTGTGTTTGAAAGAGTCACAAGAAAAATAAAGCTGAAACAATATAGAATACCTACAGGTTTGTCAGTATGTGGATATGTGCATATGTGATTTGTAGCTATTCATACTGACTGGTTCTGCCTTGCCACAGTTTGTATAGGCTGATTGGAGAGGAAAGAGACTGGAAAAGTAGGAAGGCCGCTCACCTGTAACAGTGGAGGTACACTAGTAGAATTATACTACCCAGAAAGATTGTATAGGGCACACTTTGAAAGAAGGACATAGCTTTTAAAATATACTCAGTGGGTCTGTCTCTGAGAGCTTTGTTAGTCCAGATGGTAATTTCAGGGATTAGATTTGCCATCCTATCTTAAGCAGCCAAACATTTAGGAAAATGTGACTTCTAAGTAATTAGCCATCAAGCCACAGGGATTACAGACCCTGAGAGACACCATAGCAGATTGTGAGGCCTGCATCCAACATCTCCTTATCCAGCAGTATCTGAGCTGTGGTGTTGAAGGGATGCTGACACAGGCTCATTGTCCTAGTTAGAGTTACTATTGCTATGATGGAACACCATGAACCAAAAGCAATGCGGGGAGGAAAGGGTTTACTTCCCCATCGTAGTTCATCACTGAAGGAAGTCAGGGCAGGAACCTGAAGGCAGGAGCTGATATAGAGGCCATAGAAGGGTGCTGCTTACTGACTTACTCATCCTGGCTTGCTCAGCCTGATTTATTATGACACCACCTACAATGGGCAGGACACTAACCCATCAATTACTAATTAACAAAATGCTTTGCAGGCTTGCCTACAGTCATTGTGGAGGCATTTTCTCAGTCAAGGTTCCATCTCTCAGATTACTATAGCTTGAGTCAAGTTGGCATAAAACTATCCAGCACAGCCATGTTTCTTCTTGTTTGAGGAGCAAAGCGTCAGTCCTAGAATATCAAGGCATCTGCATACATAATTAATGTTAAAGAAGAGATTGTAACACAGAGCAGTCTAGAGACCTGCAGAACCCTACTGGAGTGTTTTAGCAGAGCAGAGCTTGATCACACATACAAGTCAAGCTGCAAGAAGGACCATCAATGGAGAGTGGTAGGAGAATCTGGGGCTCTCATAGGCTGAGAATAATGCCTTCAATCTTCCCAAGCTGGACTCAGAATGTCCTGTCTTTTGGACATGTTCTTCTCTCAGCAGTGGGCAACAATTTTCATGACCCTCTCTGCCCCAAAATCTTTCAAACAAGGATCAAACTGTCTCCAAATGACTGCATTGCAGAACAAAGCTTAGCAATATATGTATGAATGTGAAACTGTTTAGTAAATTTCAAGGCAAAATTTGGCAGTGTGTGGCATCCAGTCAAAAGCAATCAGGTAATAAAATGGTAGGCTAGCTTTAAACAGTCACTAATGACTGAACATGAGTGTACCCACCCCACAATGATCCCAGATATTAGGAAATAGTTACTGTAGCTACATCTAAAGACTACACATAGCAAGTATGTTCATGACTATAACAGGATTAAATTATAAGTTAATAATAACACAGCCCCAGGAAAATCCCCAAATATTAAAATAACAGTTTTAATTAAAAATGCAAAAATCAAAGGGGATAAAGTAGTTTGAGGTGATTGTGGATTACACTATGAAAGTGTGGAGTAAGTGCTGCTACAGTAGTGTTTTCAAGAGAAATTCATGGTGCTTTGTCATTCTACAACCAGATATTCTTCCCTAGAAAACTAGAAAAAAGAAGAGCAAAACTGAAGTCTGAAGTTAGCAGAAAAAAGTAAAGGTCATAGCAGGAATCGATAAAATAAAAAAGGAAACTGATTCTAAAAGTTAAACCCACAGCTCGTTCTGAAACAAAACCAATAAATCGGAAAGTCTGGCACAGGATATATCAAGAGAAAAAGATTTCTTTTTGTCAATTTTGGGAAGGAGGCAAAATATCACAGATTCTCCAGATATAATAAGAGACTTTCATATGAAAGGAATAATACAAACAACTTCACGAATGGGTGTGCTACTTTAAACATACCAATGCCAAACTATGAAGATACAAATGCAAAATTCTAGAAGAAATACATGACCTGAAAAAACTCAACGTCTGTAAAGAGATTGAATAATAAGTAAAAAATGTACATGCTCATGTACAGGCTCATGTGCATGCGCATACACACACACACACACACACACACACACACACACACACACGCACATACCATACACATATTCACCGCTTCCAGGCCTAGATAGCTTCACTAATGAGCTCTACAATTGTAACAAGACCTCTAAACAAATTCATCCCAAAAACTGAAGAAGAGAGCAGGTCCCAGTGTACCCTGTGAACCCAGTTATTGATTCCAAAACCAGATATGATAAGAAAGAAAACAATATGAGAATGATGGTGTTTGGTGTGGCCTAGGACACAAGAAATGTGTCCAAAGGAACACAAGGTTAACATTTAAAATCTATTCCCATATGAACTACTTTTTAAAAGAAGAATTAATACCCTCCCAGCATCAAGAAGGCACAAAATGCCTGTTTTCTCTGCTTTTCTTCAACGCTTATTGGAGCAAAAAAGGAGGAGAGCAAGAAAATGGGTGCACTTGTTTCCACATACATGCTCACAGCAGTTTTACTTATAACTGCCTCAAAATTGCAAACAACCGCCCATCAGCAAAAGAATGAATAAACAAGTATGATGTGTTCATACAGTATTCACCAAAGTAACAGTGATGCTGATACCTGCAGCAATACAAGATGAGATCAAGATAATCATGCTGAAAGAAACATGGCCATAAAATTTAGTCATATTGTTGGATGGCTACAAAATTGTAGAAAATCTAAACTTCTGTGTAGTTGTTAGATGACTGGTGACATTTGAGGGCTGAAGGAAGTTGTAGGAGATCCTGTGAGAGGTGTTGTGATCTTGATTGTGGCCATGGTGCCAGAGTGACATGCATTATTAAGGCATAACTTAATCCCATCATTAGGTGGGGCAGGAAGCCATTGGACTGTCCATAAGTGAGAGTCGAGATGTACAATGAGTCCTAGGCTAGCCAAGTCTATATACTGAGACTCTGTCTCAAGTGCATCCATATGCTGCCTGCCTGCCTGCCTGCCTGTCTGTCTGTCTCACTATCTCTGTCTCTATTTCTATCATCTATCTCTATCTCTGAGACAGGGATAATGTGTCTGTCATATTTCAGTTGTTAATACAGTAAACGTTTAGTTAAAAACAAACTCCTTCCTCCCATGTACCTCAACTCGGATAGTTACCTTAAGGTTGCCCCCTCTGGCATGCCCTCTTGCTCTCAGTCTTGCCTCTCTTCTCCTGGCTATTTTCTTACTATAGCCTCCCCTCACTGCGTTACTCACTGCAAAGATGGTGGGTTCTTCTCCCTCTGCAGGCTTTCACCACAGGGGATTCGGGAAAACGTTTTTTTAACAGTTCACTAGGTACTTCTCAAAAAAGTGTCTCCATATGTTTCTCTCAAACCACACAACAGTTTTCCCAGCTTCTCAGTGTTCTAGACTCCGCAGTGAAGATCTTCTGCTGGAATCCTAACTAGAGGATCATGGAGGGCGGAGTCTGGAGTTTGGAGTTTAGCACTATTGGAAAGTATGGGCTGTACTTCTCTGTAAGGCAGGCTCTCTTCCTGTCTGGCTGGGCTGTATTACTGGCTACAGTAGGGTCCTTTAAGAGGTGCTAACACCCCCTTCCTTGCCTATCATTCGACATGGCCCTAGAGCTGCCTCTTTAGCTTCTTCCTAACTCATTCCCTCTCCCAGCTTCTTCTGTGGCTCATATATGCAAGGAACACTGATGGTTTTAACGCCTCCCAAACTTTCCAGTAGATCTCTGCTATACTTCCCACCATTGCATCCAGCCCTCTCAAACTTTCTCTGAGGTACCATGTAGGCAGACTCCTTTTCTGAGTCAGATTGAGGCAGCGCTGACCACATCCCTGACCTTGCTTCACCTCATCTTCTCCCTAACCCCATGATATCACCTGATTGTGTTAGACACAGGTCTTGTCCTAGTGATTGGGCCCTCGGACTTCTGTCTTCTTTTTGCTTTTTGCCCTACACAGTAGAATGTATCTTGGATTGTGGCTATAGCTTCCCCATTCGGTTTTCTACCTCTTGTAGAAATTTCTTGTAGAATTTCTTCCCTTCTTAACCAGTGGCTACAGCAGCCATATTCCTCCTCTGGCTCTGGGTTTTTGGGGCCCTGCACAAGCAGATCTGCTGTGGATATTCTGCATATGCTTTTCCTTCTTCTGGGGATGGAAGAATGGAACTAGAGCAGGGACTTGGAGACTTGTAGATATCCGGTCGACTGGAGAGCCCTTATGAGGGACCACAGTATGGCCACTGTACAATTTCGCATTTGGTAGCTGTGAGGCTTCCACTTATATCTCCTTATTCCCAAGCTTTACCAATAAGAGATGGTAACCCCAGAATGTGGAGCACTAGAGGTCAGAGGGTGCCAAAAGAGCTGGGGAAGATGTCCCTGGGCCCACATGAAGACAAAAGGAATTGAGCCATGTATGCAAGTGGTAAGAGAGTCTGTGCTCTGATTAGGTCTTACTGATGAGCATTTGACCCAAAGGCTCTTTGTAAGTCCCTTTGTATCACAGAACTCTGATTAAACATCACTGACCTAAAAGTATTTACTTGACTCCAAAGTTGGGACATCTATCTCATTTGTTATGCCACTATCCCCATGGAGTCATTGTTTCCACATTTCCCATTGTAATGTCACAGGTGGAGGCAAAGGGCCACAGCACTCCCCTCATCCACACATGGCACAGGTGTTAGTGGAACTGTGAGGCTGCTAAAATCCTTCACCAAGTCCATGTCTGCTGTTGTGAGAAGAGGCAACAGGCACATGGCTTAATGAGCCATACACAGTGGCTTCTCTCTAACTAGGAGATCAGGGATTGACCATTGATGGCTAGAAATACAACAGAGAGAGTGCAGAATTGTTCTAGGCCTGGATTAGACACTAAGCCCTTGGAGATGCTACACTCCCAAGGGATCTAGTCACATCCCAAAGCTGTCACCTGGTCATTCCATCACCTGGAACTGAGATGTTCAGCTTACAAATATGAGGAAATGTTCTTCCACACATACCATGCCCATTATTCTTGAATTATAGTGAGACTGTTGGGAAGATCCATTGAGAGAGCAGATAGACTGGCCATAAGCTGGGTAATATCAACCCAATGGTATTTGTGTTAGTTCTGAAGGAATTTGTGGCTTTTGAGTATTTGCTTTGGTTGATGAACTAAAAAGGTAACACACAATGGCAAATTCCCAGTCAGTCCTGTTCAGCCTGGGCTCTAGTTTGACACTCCAGGAGAGAAACAGTGGTTATTGAACAGGACATCCATCTCCTTAACTCATTTCAGAGGCACTAGAGACAGACTCCCAGGTCTTGATTTCCTGTTGTTGGGCTATCAGGAGAGAACTAAACCGTCAGGATCTAGGTGGACTTTCCTGTCACATAGAGGAGGAACTTCACACTCCTTCATCTACATCACAAACTCTGGTCATACACTTTTTATTTTTTTGTTGTTGTTGGTTTTTTTTTGTTTTGTTTTATTTTGTTTTCATACACTTTTTATATGTAGAGTGAGTGAGCCTACTAGGGTTCTGCCTCCAGGTGCCCCTTCCAGCAGGACTGGTGAGGTGAACACAAAGGAGCAATGAGATTCTGTGGGAGGGACGTACAAATAACATCCATGGATTCCATGTTGCTTGTTTTCTCACGAGTCATTTGTATTTTGGAAAGGTCTTTGGGAGAGTGAGAAGCATGGCCGGTGGTCTAGATCTCAATTCTTCAACATCTTTTACAAGCATGAGCATGCATAGCTCTCTTCTGTACACTTTGTTCCCACAGAGACAGTAACTCTACCCATCTTCATTGCAGGTTCCCTTGCTCGTGTGAGGTCCTACCACTGCAGAAACCACCTGTACAGCTCCAAGTATCATCACTTTAGAAATCCACATGACAGGAAATGAAACCTTCAAGAAGTGGCGGTACTTTCCTGTCTCCAGGCCAACTTGCCCGCAGTGGATTTTCAGTGTTCCTACATAATAGTCAAAGAGGAGATGCTGCTTTTGCTGTGTGACTTGTGTGCCAAGGACATATGATCTGCCTCTGAATGCTCACAGTTGCCAATAAACTGCTCTTGTTGGCAGAGTAATGGGAATACACAGGCTGGAGCCCAACACTCACACTTGATTATAGCTATGGGCACAAGGAATTATGCCTTAAGTTGATTTTTGGATCTTTGAGACTTTGACCACATACACATGGTTAAAATCATTTATGATCTCTTGAATTCTAGGTGGACAAAACCATAAATCAACAGAAATAGTAAGAATCTATCACATGCTCCAGGATGCTGTTTCTGGAGTGAGAAGCGCAATGAAGGAAGGCTGCTGAGATGACTTTTGCAGGATAGAAAAGCATCAGATTCATATTTGAATTCCTCACACAGTGAAGACTCACACCTCACAGATGATCCTGGACTGTGATCTGACCAACTAAGCTTTTAAAATTCCACTGTTGCTGCCCAGAGTAGCAGCCCTACTTGACCGTGTGAGCAAGACATTCCTGGCTCCTTAGAAGGTGATGGGAAGCAGAGATGAGAACAATGGAAGGGCTGTCCTTTTTTTTTGTATAGATTGTGTCCTACTTGAATAGTACCCCCCTCTCTGCCCATCCCCGATGTCCCAGCAGGCTATGACATGCATCAGGTCACTGTGAAGGAGCCTTGCATGGAGCCTGAGACTTCACCAGTAGCTTTCTGAAATCCTGCAGAGGGCCAGAGAGCAGGGTGTTGAGGACCTATATGTAGCAGAGGGCAGTCCACATCGTGCCCCATGTTCTGTGGCTTATATTTTATCCTGACACACTTTGGCATGGTCCAGCAGCTGCCCTGGTATTATATGACATTCTTATAGTACATTGTGGGTACACACCATCTTTAAAGAATTTAAACTCAGCAGGAAGTTTTGTGTTTTTTTAATGTCTCTCTAAAACCTTTTCTTATATGGAGAAAATCAAGACAGCAATAGAAGTCAAAATGAGTTCATGATATAAAATCTCTGCCTTACTGAAAAAAAAAACCCATGAAATCCTTTTACTATTTCCCCCTGTTTTAAATCTAGGCATCGGGTAGAGTGGGAGCTTGGTACTGTGTGATTAACATTGCTAAACTTTCTCAGTGAGGCAAGAGCTACCAGCCAATTGCTCTTAGTCACAGCTGTCTGCTCTTTCTCTTAGTGCCACAAATAAATGCAAATCCAATGCTGTAACTGTCCTGTGGATTTCATGCTACAGTGTACATCCTGCCTACAACATGGAGGGATTAATCTATTCTGCCAACAAATATTTTGGCTGCTGTGTTAATCAGTGTTCCATCACTGTGACCAAACACCTGAGGTAAACAGTTAAAAGGGGTTTATTTTGGCTCAGGATTTCAGAGATTCTGGCCCTGATGTGTCCCTGTGGCAACACAAGACATCATGACAGAAGTGTGTGCTAGAGGCCTCTGCTCACCTTATGACATGACACAAAAAAGACAGGAAGGAGGTGGGATCTTGATAGCTCCTTCAGATGTGTGACAACAGTTATCTAGCTTCCTTCCCCTATGCCTCAGTTCCTGAAGGTTCCCTCCCAATAGTGCCGCAGGCTAGAGATGCATAAGCCTTTAGAGGACTTTAAAAGTCAAAACTATCGATGAAGCTTTTTCTCCAGGCCTCTGCGTTTCAACAGATAAGATCATCATAGCCATAGAGTTTGGATGATATAAGAAACAGACGTTTAGCAAAATGCTAGGTATAGCACATTAAGTACAATAGTGAAAAATCAGGAAAAGGGATGAGAGACTCAACTAGGGTGATGGAGAAAGGCCTTGGTTTGGGTGAATTACTGAAGGAAAAGATAGAGGCAAGGCAGAGAGACTGCAAATGCAGTGCCTCTAAGGGCACGTCCTAGGGGAGAGAGTGGAGATGAGCTCTTATAGAAGATGGGAGCATGAGTAGAATGTACATCTCAGGCCTTTAGCTCCCTACTCATACAGTTCTCTATGAGCTTCCAACCAACCTCGAGAGGTCCTTGGAAAGCAAAAGGGCCTCCTCCTCTAGTTATTTTTGCTCTTGGGGACTAACTTAATGCTATATATAAACCTTCAAATTTTGAGGTGTAGGATATAGACTAATCAAAGCCTTCTGGTTCATGCTGTGGCCTCTGCCAGGTGTCGTCATAATGTCTTGTCTCATCTTCTTGGTAAACACACATAGCAAAGCACCATCTTCCAGATGAGCAAACTGGAGGCTAAGCAGACTATACAGGTCTGTCATATGGCTTACATTCTTTCAGCAACCCTCTGTGGCTCCTATCACCCAGTAAGTGAAGTTTGCATCCTCCCTCAGCCTACCAGATTCTTAGTAGGCTCTATCTCTCCTGCCCTACCCTAGTCTAAACAACCCTTCCACCATTGTTTCATTTGTTCATATCAACCACCCATGTCCTGAAGGTACCCTGGGAGGTAATTATATGCCTTGAATATGTCCCCTGCCTGTGATGCCTAGAGTCCTCCACTACCCTTCATCTGGAGACTTCAGCCTTTCCCTCGACATCTCCCCCACTCTATGAGCACCTCACACCTCCTTGCTCCCTACCTTGTCTAATCTCAGCCTCTCTTAACTGTGTTTCACACGCCCAGATATTCATCTCTCAGCTTCCTGGCTGCAAAGATCAGCCTCGAGGCAAGTAGCAGCAAAGGTTGGGTTCACTCAGGGAAACCTCAACAGCCTTAACTTAGGTCATCATCCTGGCAGGAAGCCTGTAAAGACATCTACCCACACTCCCTTCCAGCCATATTGTGTAACACAGAGGCATAGAGAAAAGGTGAGAACTCTCAAACAGGAAGTAAATGGCTCAGTTCCAATCATTGCCCAGATGATTATGAAAAGCATTCCAGAATTATGACAGTGTAGCTCATAAAATCCATAACCTCTATGACTAGATTCTAGCCCATAAACTGTGCAAACCTCGGTCTCCTAGGAAAGCACAGGCTAGTGGAGATGACCAGAGCTCAGGCTTCTCCACCTCTTGCCCAAGATTGGTATGTTTTGCTCCATGCCTACGTGTGGCACATTATGGCCAGAAAGGAGCCTGTAAGAAGTCCTTACATGTACCCCTGCAGGGTCAGTAGCCAGAGAAAACTCTGGCAACTCTTCCCTGATGGATCTAACTTTATAAACCTGCTGCTCAATTCCCAAGAAGAAAATTGTTTGTGACTCTCTGAATTCAGAAGGTAGGCCCTTTACCCCTTGCCTAATCAATTCAGCTTTGAATGTTGCCTTCTAAGTGCTCTATCCCAGATGTTGTGCTATGAGCATCACTACTGTTCAGGAAGTGCCCCTCTCTATTCCTCTGGGAAGCCCCTCAACTCAGCTGATCTGGAAAACTGTTGGCTTGTATGTCCTACCAGCTTGCCTCACTTGACCATAACCCCACTCCATTGTGTGTGTCTGGGCCTTGTGCCTGCACCTCCTGAGTGGCTCACTTCAGAGGTTTCCAAGTTAGAAAGACAAGGAAACATTTGCTAATTGCTGAATTCTTCTGTGATTTTTCTCCTTCCACAGCTGTGGATATTTGGCCCAATGCTTCTTCTCATGTCTCTCTTTACTGCCTCCAAACTACACTTTCCACCCCCTGTGCCTTCCTTACACCTCCAGACTTACATGCAGTCAGTATTCTGGCCACTGAGCTCAATGGGAGCTCCACAGTGCCTGCTGATGAGACCACCTCCAACAGGTGGTCACTGTGCTGTATGTTGTTCATCATGTTAACTTCTGGGACACATGTCTTTTGGTCTGGAATGTAAAATATTTAGACAAGAATGTGTCATGATCATTCCATCACAGAAGCAGAAAGAAAGAAAGAAAGAAAGAAAGAAAGAAAGAAAGAAAGAAAGAAAGGAGCCAAACAAATAGCAGAGTCACCTCACAAGTTTGTAGGCTTGATGGCTCCCATTGTCCTGTTTTAGTCCCATGTATGTGGATCAGAAAGAGGACAAAGGTACATGGTTTCTGTCCCAGCCTAGACCTGGGAACAGCCACATCTCTCCATTCTGAGCAGAGGATCAGTCACTCTAGTGCACAGTAGCAGAGTTTGGCCTGAGCATGGTTGTAGACTCTATCATGGTGTCACCTGCTTCAGTAGGGGATTAAGTGGCCAAGGCATCCAGGGGAGTTGAGGGGACATGTCTCCTCTGCCCAAAGCATCCTACCTTGTCCCTGAAGGGCCTGGAACATTTTCCAGGACTCGAAGCCATCAGCTGTGCAAACTGAGACCCACAGGGCTAACTGAGAATAATCTTTCACGGACAGCTCTACTGGGCACAAATATGGACACACGGGGTTTAGGTACCAACTGGTCCCAGCATTTCCTCTAATACTCCATCAGAGTGGCACAGTTTTCCTGATAATTCTTTTTTGTTGTAACAGAACTGTAGTCACAAAAGAGAGGATTGGTCCAGCCGCCTGGTAGAAGGAAAGGTCCAGAGGACCAAGGAAGGGAGATTCTGAAGACCCAAGAAAGTTGAAGCCTAGCATGGCAGATGTTCTTGGGGCAGGGAGGAATGAAGAGCTATTGGGAAAGCAACCAGCCCAAATCATTGCTGTGCTGTCTCTTCTCAAGGCTCTGTTCTCAAAATCCACCCCCTAGCCCAGGGGTGCAGAAGCACTTGGCACAGTCATACCCTCCTCCCCATTTTCCCCTTTCCTCTTCCCTTTCTTCTTCCCTTCTTCCCCTGTCCCTCATTCCTTTCTTCCATTCATCATCCTTCCTTCCCTTCTTTCCTTCCTTGGTGCCTTCCTTTCCTCTTCTTTCTTCCCATCTAACACTAGAAGAGCTTCTCGAAGTCGGAATCCCCAATGGGTGCTGGAGACAATTACAAATTAGTGTCTCTGTCTTCCAGTAAGCCTGTTGGCAAGTAGCCACATGGAAATGCCAATCAAGAGTGTAACAAGTATCCTGGGGGAGAAAAGATGTGGAGCAAAGATTGGAGGTTCTTCCTCCTGGGTGGTCAGGGTGGAAGCCCCTCAAGTGAGCATCAAGAGAGAGAGGCTTCTTGCCAGGTGAAAGGACAGGGAATAGCCAGAGGGCTAGGGAAGCCAGGGTTGCTCAGGGTTCTGTCTGCGGGAGACTCCGATTAGAGGTTCTGCACCACGGCTCTGTTCCACTGCAAAGACATTCCTAGGGCTAAGTGCTGCCACCCACTCCTGTGTTCCACTAGAAATACAAATGTGTTCAAAGCGGAAAGATCAAGAAGCGATTAACTATGCTGGCACCTGCTCATGAGTGGTTTGGCCATGAGCCCAACTGGGGTGTGCGCCGAGTGAGTGCAGGTGGCAGCAGCTTGCCTCACACTGCCTGGCATACTCTTCTGAAGAAAGCAATGCACTGTGGTTTCAGGGCTTGCATCTGAGACCCTTCCTCTAGATACAGAGGCTTGAGATTCATGAGACAGGAGGAAATGGGCTGTCAATCAAGGGTAGGTAGGACCACTCATTGCTCTCCACCTTGCCTCAGAACCCAGCCTCACCAGGTATTTGAAAGCAGCAGTATGGGCCCTGTCAACACCTTCATACCCTGACTCTGACTGGAGTTGAGTTGGCCCTGGCTTAGGTCTGGCTAGTGCCCCTCCACTAAGCTGTGGCCTTTCAGATTTCCTGCTGTCCCTAGGCTTCTGTGCACCCAAAAGCTTGAGTAGCTTTCATTTCTCTGGAAATGCCATGTGGGTTCATTCTACCGTGCTTTATTAGAACGCCTATTGATCCTCCAAAACCCAGCCACCTCCCAAGGAAAGCCACTTATAACCACTTAGTCCTCTGTGGAATGTGGTGCTTCTTGTTACCATGCTCATTTCTCAATGGAGTCTATTGGTGTTTGTGACCCAGAACTCTGTGGGCCTCATTCATGTGGGAGCGTCAAGCCTGAGAACACAGGACTGATGCCATGGGCAGAGTCTGCCCCAACCAGACTGGCAGCAAATTCTGAGTACAAAACTCCTGAAGACCTGCTTGGCCAATGGCTCGTGGGCAAATACCCAAGAGAGGGAGACTGCAATGTTCCTGCAAGGAAGGCAGCTCAGAGTCCTTGGAGAGACTCCAGACTGCAGGGATGGCTGTGGCCAGGGGCAGGACGAAGAATGGGCGTGTTGGAAGGTTTCCAGCTCAAGGGTACAGCTGGCCAAGCCCCAGGTTGGGCAGAGAGCCACTGGCACAGGGGATGAGGAGTTGGCTGAGGTGGGGCTTAGAACAAGATGGCCACGAGCCACTCATACTAAGGCTGTGTGAATGCTGAAGCCGCTGGGAGTCAGGGGTGAGTCACACGTGAATAAGGAAGTCTCAGCCTGGAAAGCAGATGGCAGTGCGCCCTGAAGTCACGATTCTATTTCAGAGAGCTGAAGTCCTCCAGTGATGGCACCATGGCATTTACCATTCCAGATCTTCCTGAGTGACATCATGGATACTGGACAAAGCAGCAACATTTTCTGAGGGATAGCAACAGTGGGCATTTAAGGCTGCCTTCTGTCAGGTGGAGCTGGGGGGCTACCAAGGCCCTATGACATCTTTGACCAGTCAGGAGCTAAGGAGTCAGCTGCCACGGTCTACCACTCTCTTCTGCCTTCATTTGCTTTGCTCTTTTCTCCTCCTTTATACAATCAGGAGTAATTAACTTACTAAACTCAGTAACTAGGGACTGCTTAAGCATTGCCTTGACTCAGCCATGTGGAGTTCACAGGTGTTTCCTGAATCTATCAAAAAGCCAGACCTTGGTCTGTCTCATCTGTTCCCTCCTCCTACTAGTGGAGGCCCAGAGACATATAATGATTTCACCCTGATGTTGGCCTGAGCCCCAAATCTGACTCTCCTCTTGTCCATTATACCCCAGGAAGTACTGTAGTCCCAGGAAAAGAAAAATGCTTCTCATTGGTTGGACTCATGTAATCAAGGCGTGCCTGAGCACTGTATATTCCAGCCTGACTCATAGCTGGTCTGAGGAGGGTAGGCAGGTTCAGGATCCCTGAACCAGAAATCTCCTGGGGACCTTGGTTCCTCACTAAAACCTCCTAGTACCCAAGCATCATCAAGTCAGGATTGCTGGGCCCTGGGATGATCTAGTCTCTGCATTTTTGGATGCAACTGAGCAATAAGGACCTAACTTCTTGCATACCTTGCCTGAGAACTAGAAAAGACAGGTACAATACAGACCCTAGTGCAAACATTCCTGAGCATCTGAAATGGAGACCTAAAGGGTCCCCAAGGAGAGGTGTGAAGCATGACTTGAGAGGAGGCTTTCTAGGCCCTATCAGGCCTGGGGCTCCGCACAAGGGGCTTCTGGCTATGGAGATACTGCCTCTGCTTGCCTGGAACTTACAACTGTAACCTGAGGCTGAGAAGCTGCTACCAACATCATATGACTACAAGGCCTGAGCTGAGGCTGAGCAGGGAGAGAGATGGAGCATCCAGCTCTCCTTGAATGTGCTTGCTTGCTCAGCTTTATTCCCAAGCAGAAACTCAGCCACAAGTCAGAGCATCATGGGAAATGCAAAGTAGTTCTGGCCAGTCTGCCTGCTCCCTTACAGATGAGAGAAAGAGCAAGGTTTGCCTCAGAGGGCACAACCAGCAACCGTACTGAGTAAGGGCCAAGTGTGCTGGCTGTGAGTCAGTGTCTGGTCCCCTGTTGCTTACAGAATCCTTAGGGAGCAACAGGCAGCAAGCCTGGCTGCGGGTGTGAGCCCCAGCGGGATGTGGCAGTGCTTCCTTGATGGGCTCTCTGCCAGACACAGGGAAGACGGCCATCTCTCTTCCAGACGTAGCTGTCTCAGACTGTCCCCTGTGGTGGACAGCATGGCAACATGCCTGAAAGGTTCATTTTCTTTTCTCTACTTGCTCCAGCTTTTCTTTATTAGGCAGGGAGTGATTTTATCATGTGAATAATAGGCAAGGATGGTTACTGTGTATAATTCCTTCAAAAACCTTTGTCACTTAGAATTATTACAATTTTTGAGACAGGATCTGGCTGTTTGCTACACTTACTTGCACTCTCAAGCTCAAGTGATCTTCTGCTTTGTCTCCAGAGCAGCCAGGACTCCAGGCACTTGCTACAACTCATGGCCTTTTTTGTTTTGTTTTCTTAGACACAGTGTCACTATGTAGCCCCACTAACCTGGAATTCATTATGCTAGACCAGGCTGCCTTCAAACTCACAGACATGCACCTGCCTCTGCTTCCCAAATACTGGTGCTAAAGGAGTGTGCCACACCACTCCCAGGTTCCTTTTCTTCTTTTAATCATAGATATTTATGGAACACATTCGTTGCATAAATGTAGGGTAAACTGATCAAGGTAGGTTAATCAGCATTGCATTATGTTAGACACCATCAAATCCTGTCTTCTGATTCTTTATTAAAATGTACAATGAATTGTAAGTTGCAGTCATGCTCATATGCTGTACAATACTGGAACTTAGTCACTATGGCAAACTCTATTTTGGTACCGACTACCTACTTCTCTTTGTCTCTATTCATCATACCCCTCCCCAAGCTTCTACTGAACACTATTCTCTCTACTTCTAAAAAAAAACATTTATATATATATACACACATAACTCCTTATTTTTACTTTCCACATGTGAAAAAGATCATTCAGCATCCATCTGTCTTTCTGTGGCTATTTTGACCTGATATTACCTACTTTCATCCATGTTGCTGTTGCTAAAAAGATAGGACTTCATTCTTTGTATGACTGAATGCTATTTCCATGTGTTTGTCGTGTGAGTGTGTGTATGTATGTGTGTGTGTGTGTGTGTGTGTGTGTGTGTGTATGGTGTGGGAGGGGGATGTTTATGTGGTGTATGGTGTGTATGTGTGTGTGTGTGTGGTATGGGGGTGAGTGTGTGTGTGTGCATGCACGGTGTGGTATGGTGTGTGTGTGTGTGTGTGTGTGTGTGTTATAGTGAGTGTGTAGTGTATATGTGGTGTATGTGTGTGGGTGGTATGAATGTGGTGTGTATGTGTAAGAGAGAGAGACAGGGAGAGGGAGAGAGAGAGAGAGAGAGAGAGAGAGAGAGAGAGAGAGAGAGAGAGAGAGAGGATGAGAGAAAGAGAGAAAGAGAGAGATTTTCTTTAGCTATCCAGCCATCCATCTATCAGCCACCCGTTGATCCCATATATTGGCCATCGTAAAGAGTGATTTCATTTCCATTGAATATACTCTCAGTAATGGGATGTCTACATCATGGACCTATTTGTGTTCTATGGTTTCCATGTGGTTCTGACAGTATATGTTTCTCTAACAGAGCTCTACCAGTTTGTTTTCTCACCAAGCATGTGTTATCTTCTGTGTCTTCAGTAACAGCCCCTCCAACCAGAGTTGGATGACATGTCATTGTGGATTTGATTTGCATTTCCCTGGTGTTGATGAATGCTAGCGTAGGCCCTCCACTGGCAAAGTTGCTTAGCTAGGCATCCTGACTACAAGAGGTTGTCAGAGCACCTGCCTACATGTAGTTCTTTGAGCTTCCCTGGGTTTGAAGGCACATCATACCCTGAGTTTATAAGTCCACAGTTCCAGTGAACTTGACAACTTCCTAGTTCTGATTCTGGACTACAGCATGATCCTGGACCTTAGGGCTACCTGTTCGCATGTCCCAGGGACTACTGAGAGCAGCTCTACAAATCAGCACTTGACCCATTTCCTCAGGGTCTCATTCATGAGAAAGACAGCCTCTGGCTTGCTTTTAATGAAGGAACCCATGTTAGCTATAAATCTGGTACCCTCATACCCTTTCTGCCCTTTCATGGCTATTGCAACCCAGACACCCTTTGCCATTTGGTCTGGCCTCCTGAACTCTACTTTGATTTTAGATTAGCCACATGATGGAGTTGGGTTTGGCCAAAGGCAATATGGTTTAAATATAACTCTGTCATTAGATCCAGGTGAGAAGCCTGTTCGTCACACATTCCCCAGGCCATGTGGCTGACAATAGCAAGTTAGCTCCAGGGTTTCCTCATCTGCATCACTGGCAGGTTTGGAGAGCAGAAGGTGGTGAATGAATACTCACAATGCCTACCAGCCTGCTCCAATGGGAGAGTGAAGACATCCATGCAGCTCTCAACCTCAAGCCTTTTGGGACCATGGTGAGAGTGTTCATGTGACAACAAGACTTGAGCTCTAGGCCTTGGCCACAGGTTTTCTAGCATGTCCACCAAGCTCCAGAATTGCCTCCATTCCTGTGCAAGACTAATTCCAGAACTGTTCTCGGAGGGATGAATATAACAAACCTGGCTAGTTGTGGGCCTGTGATCGAAAGGGAAGGGAAGGGAAGGGATAGTCACTACAGCCTGATAAGGCTCAGCAACTCTGCAAACAGACCTGTGTGACAGAAAGCGAGCCCCTGATTGCCTCAGCCTAGCTGGACAGGAAATAGTTCAATTTCTTAGTCTTTAGTCCAGTGGTTCTCAATTTGCATAATGTTGCAACCCTCTAATACAGCCAGCCCCTCATGTTCTGGTGACCCCAATCATAAAATTATTTTGTTGCTATTTCATAACTGTAATTTTGCTACTGTTATGAGTTGTAATGTAAATATCTGGTATGCAAGATATCTGATGCGACTCCCAAAAGGGTCGCCACACACAGGTGGAAAATCACTGCTTACTCTCCTCCAGTGTTTTCCTTTCAGATCCAACTAGAATTTATGAGACAGGAATTTGCCAGTGCTATGCATGGGGATCATCTTCCCAAGGCCATGATGGTCTGTTTCCCATGTCCACAATGGTCAGATTTCCATGTCCATGATGGTCAGTCTCCCTTATTCATGATGGTTAGATTCCCATCCCACAATAGTCAACCTGTAGCATCCATGACGGTCATTCTACAAGTTCTGTAAGTCCAAGCTATCTTCTGAGAGATAGTCAGCCTTTAGGCTGCATGATGGTTTGCCTCTAGGACCCATGATGGTTTGCCTCCTACGTCCATGAGATTCATTCTTTAGGTAAACAGCAGAGAACAGAAATAAGGTCTAGCAGTGTACATATAATTCTCTGCTCAATGTCCATTGAGGGGAAAGCAAAATAGGCAATGCTTTAGTGCTTCACTGTAAGACTGGGGTTTTTAGGGTACAAAGAGTAAACAACAAGTAATATTTTAATTCAATGTGAATTTGTTCTTCTCAAAGAGAAACTGGATTTAATCTTTTTTCACACACCAGTTACAAATATCCATGTTCTTTTTCCTTCTGAAGCTTTTTTTTTTAACCAAAAATTACAGTAATCATTCATCCACTTCCCTTCCTAAGTAATCACATGGCCCAAAACTCAATCCTCTAACTTCATCCCACTTTATCCAGCTTACATGAATGGAAAGGCTAAAAGGAAGAACCAGGTGTTTAGTGATGTTTTACCAAGTTAGTTAGTCTATTCTTGAAGTCTTGATGTCCCATGTTCCAAGGGAAAAGTCTTTAAGAAGTTAGACAATATGGATGAACTACACATTGATTATAAAGGGAAGTGATTCAGGAGTAAAGTGGAAATTTTAACCACAACACTAGAAGATGCCAGCCAAGGACCAGAAGTGCCCACATAGTTATTTCAAAGACATATGATAAATCAGCTGAGGGACTATTAGACAGTGTTCAGAATAAAAGGAAGAGAATAGTCCTGGAGCAAAGTCAAACATTAGTGGGGCAGAAGTAGGCCTGTGCCCCTTGTCTCATGTAAATGCAGAAACCACTGAAAGCTGTCAAGTGCAAGCAGTAGACACACACTGGACACCAGATACCAAAGCTTCAGTGTGGAGGATGTGGAAGTCAGTCTTGTGAAGGAAAAAGTAGAATGGTGAGCAAGGCACCACAGGCTCCAGCCACTCCTCAAAGATCCCTGATCTGCCATACACAGTATTAGATCTAAGATGGTTTCTGGTACATTGGTAAGACAGCAAAAAGGAACCAAGGGCAGGATGATACTCTCTCCCTGCCCCCCCCACTCTCTCTCTCTTTCTGAGTAACCTCATCAGTCAGGACTTTCATTGGAGCCTGGTGACCCTGTGGTGAGATATGATTGGCCAAGGATTTAGGGGCTTGAGATTAGTCAAACATTGTATATAAGCTCATAGGCTGGTCAATAAACAGATATGCACCCTGATGCTGGTTTCTCGAGTCAGATTTCCTGGGATTCATCACTTCTCACACCCTTACCCCCCATCCTCAGTCCTGTTCCCGTACTGCAGTTCCTCTTTACAGGTTGCTGGGAGGGGAGACAAGTGGGATGGTATATATCAGTAAATGCAAGTGAGACACACAGCTGGGATACACACCCTACGCCTAGCTTACAGTGTCAAAGGAGCTCCCCAGCAAGGGGACGGCTCAGTGAACCAAAGAATGTGGTTCCAGGTCCTGGCTGGTCACTCTAAAGAACTTGTTCTGCGATGCCAGGGTGACGATTCCCAAAACCACATTTGAAGAAGATAATCGAAGGTTCAACACTTTCAGGCCACGGACTTTGACATCATTTGGATGCCCAGTAGACTGCACTGAATGTTTACACAGGGAATAACAGGATTGGTTTTAAATTATCACGTTGCCTAGACTACTAGGCGAGTGTTACTGAGGCATGCATAAAAGCAGACCACAGAAGTGGTCCTCAGCTGACAAAGCGAAGAGAGGTGAGAACTAGCAGATAGTATCCCAGGAAGGTGAGCAGGCTGTTAGATTAACCCATCTGGGTTCATACAGCCCAGCACAGAACAGTGGTAGAAGTGAAACACTCATGCCAGCCACAGGGAAATTCCATTCATGATCAAGAAAAGCTGCACCAATGGCCATAGAGGAAGTAAATAAACTATTATACAGAAAGCCTTATGATTTCCCAGTATCCACACAAAAGCAACACAATTACAGATTACACTGCGTTGGCTTTCATTACAGTTTGCTGTGTTTTAAGAGCACTTTGCCTACACTCTCTATATTCCAGAGGCAACTAAAAATGAGAATTGTGCAGTGCAAATGCCCACGTCATCACATGAGTCAGAAACCCAAGGAGAATTCTGGAACTCCACCCTTCTTGCCAATCCCCATCACTAATCTACCACTGAAGTGCTTCATTTTGTTTTACAAAAGCAAATAACTTATTCTTACAGATCAATTAGAAATCAAATTGCCTACCTTCAAAAGAAAGTGGGAGTTTTGGTTAAGCAATAAATTATAAAACAAATGTTGAAAAAGAGATATGATACACACAGATATACATGTTCATATGCATTCATATGGACACCTGTCCATATGGTCTTCTTGGATTTGTTTTGTTTGGGTTGGGGGAATTGGGAGGGTTTTACTGCATAACTAGGCTAGCCTCTGAATTAATACTCACCCCTCGCCTCCTGAGCACTGTGCTTACAGTTGAGAGCCACACTGCCCACCTCTTCTCTTAGATGTCATCACCCTGCCCTTCCTGGATAGGAAGTCACAATGACCTTGTATTTAAATGAAATGATGGATTCTATTCACCATCGTAAAAGACATTTTCTCTTGACATTAACAAATGAGCTTGGTTTGTGGTTATTTTTTCATATTTAATTTGTCAGGTTTTCCAATGCATGTTTTGCATACTTCATGTTTTACATCCATTAATGTTAGAATATTTTAAGTAGCATTGCAGTTTTCCAATATTTAGTGATTTGCAGATGTTTTCTAAGAAAACTTCTGGTCAGGTAGATGATATAGCTCAGTAGTAGAGCATTTGCCTTACCTATACAAGGTCTTGGGTTCAATCTCCAACTAAAGCAAAAATAAACTAATGATCAAAAACATGGGGAAAAGAGAGGTAGGGAAGTCAGGCAGACAGGCAAGCTTCTAATCATGGTACTTGTAAAGACACATTTTTACAAATTTCTCTCTTCTGTGGTAATTGGTCCTGGTTAAACTTTCTACCATTAATAGGGTTAAGCCTAAGAAAGTATATTTTTCTAAAACTGTGTCATTTTTATTTTTACCTAATTGTTAAAGGTATTTACAGACTATTCTGCTATCTGCACGGTTTTATTTCTTCTCCATTATTACTTTCTTTTAAAATTGTTTATGTGTTTAGACATGGGAGTTTGTTCAAGGTGAGTGCATTAACAGGTCAGCCTTAGGTGCCATTCGTCAGGAGCCCACCCACCTTGATTTTTGAAACAGCATCTGTCTTTGACCTGGTGTTTGCATATAGCTTAGGGTGTCTGGCCAGTGATCTCCAGGCACACAGTGACTCTGACAGGATTACCAGTGTGCGCCAGTGTGCCCATCTTTTCAAACGAGGCTTCTGGGGATTGCACTTGGGTCTTTGTGTTAACTTAAGCCCTATTTCTCCTCTTCTGTTGTTGACTCTTATTTCTTACGCTCACAGGTTCTGCCTTTCATATAGTTTCTTTGGCTATATGTTGTCCACAGCTTGAATCTGCTTTTATGGTTAGTGACCTCTTCTTCATCTTTTCCACTTTCCCCTGTTAATATTTTCACAGCATCTTGAACTGGCAAATCATTTGTATGTCTTTGCTTTCCTGCAGTATTTGCTGCTGTGTGTTTTGAATTTTGATATGTCATGTTTCCATCACTGCTGTCTTCTAGCTGTTCTGAAATTTAGATTTTCTTCTTTCCCTTTATACAGAGCTATTGAACAATGGACAATGGTTTCATGAAATGGTCACTGGAGAAGAAAGGAGGCAAGCCTTACTCTCAATCTCTCCCTGCTTCAGTTTACATTTCTGTTTTTCGAGGACCTTTACCATGTTACGAGTTTCACTTTATGGTATTATGGTCATAACTGTTGTCAATGGGGTTTTGTTGTTGCTCTTTTGTTTTTGTTTTGTTTTGAGCAATTTGAGGCTTTTGGTATGTGTCAAAAATACAGGCAGTTTTAGTAAAAATTCCATTTGGTCTAAGAAGAAGGTATGTATTCTCTGTCTAGTCCTGGAATCCCATGGTATATTGACAAAATTTATCCTACTAATTGGTTGCTCCTGTATTTATTGCTTTAATAAATGTTTTTGTCTACTTGATCTATCTCAGAATGAGAACCTTTTCTCTGTTTGATCTATTTCTCCTTATATCACCTCTAGTTTCTACTTCACAAAAGTTACTGCTCTTTTATTTCATGCACCATCTGGGTTTCTTTGAATTAGATGACGAGACAAGGATTCAGTTGTATGTGGTAAGGTGAAAACACAGTGGTAAGGGAGAGAGGCTAAGCCAGAGCAGGGTGGGAAGCCAAAGGGTTGATATGGGACACATGGATCTTTACTCACTGAGAGACCAGCTGTTAGCATAACATGTATGCCAGGGATTTTCCTGTCCAAGAGAGTGGAAGCTGGGCACTTGCATGCCAATTATCATGGCTGAGGACTACTCCCAGGGATATTAATTCTCCAGCAATTCCACACTACCACGTGATGGCCAAAAAAGACACTCACTGCCAAAGAAATCCATGCAAAGAAATGAGGTGCCAGAGTGAGTAGTTTTGTGGGCTGGTAAAAGTGAGACTATGTGTTGATGTGAGCAGGCCCTGATCAGTTTTAGCCACCAAGAGATTACACCCTGCTTGCCTGTTGCTTTTATTTATAACAACCTATTATGTTGGCAATGACCTCCACTTTGATAATGTTCATTGCAACTATGAATATGTGTTTTGCTTTGTTTATCCATGTGGTGGTTTGAGTAAGAATAGCCCCCATGGACTCATGTGCTTGAATGCTTGACCCATAGGAAGTGGTACCTTTAGGAGTGTGGCCTTGTTGAAGGAAGTATGTCACTCACTATTGGGGCAGACTTTGAAGTCTCATATGCTCAAGCTACACCCAGTGTGACTCTCAGTCCTTTCTGCAGACCAACATGTAGAACTCTCCGCTCCTTCACCAGCACCATGTCTGCCTGGAAACAGCCATGCTTCCTCCTATGATGATAACGGACTAAACCTCTGAACCATAAGCTAGACCCAATGAAATGCTGTCCTTTATATGTCTTGCCTTGGTCATAGTGTCTCTCCACAGTAATGAAACCCTAACTAAGATAATTTATCATTTTTTTTCTGTTATTGAGAGGTTTGAGGGCTGGAAAGATGGCTCAGTGGTTAACAGCACTGACTACTCTTCCAAAGGTCCTGAGTTCAAATCGCAGCAACCACATGGTAGCTCACAACCATCTGAAATGAGATCTGACATCCTCTTCTGGTGTGTTTGAAGACAGCTACAGTGTACTTACATATAATAATAAATACATCTTTTAAAAAAAGAGGCTTGAATACATTTGGACTTATTAATTTATTAATGTTTGGTCACACTTATTATTCATGTCATATTTCAATATGTGTTAAAAATCTTTGACAGGGTCTCATTATGTACTCCTGGCTGTCCTAGAACTAGAAATGTAGACAAGGCTGGCCTTAAGATCTACCTGTCTCTGCCTCCCAAGTACTGGGACTAATAGTGTGTGCAGGCATACCTGACTACTATTCACTTTTAACTGATAAAACATAATAAATTTACATATTTGTGAAGTAGTATGTTATGGTTCAGTGTACTTATACATTGTATAATGTTTAATTAAGGTTAAACTGTTGTAGATAGCTGGGGCTGCTTGTATTTTGATGCTAATTCTGCTCTACTGGGAGGGGCTTCAAATGAGGAATGAGTCACACACTCAGGTGATTTCTTATGAACCATCTCCAAAAGAATAAAGGAGCCAATCACTGGGTGAGTGTAGAGAGCTGCACCGAGCCGGCAGCCTACATTACAAGATGGCGCCGGCATACGGTGTCTTCTCCCTGTAACAAGTAGTCTGTGCATGTGCCTAGGGCCAGAGTGCACCAAGTCACAGCCTATCCCGAGGCGTCTCATGAGGTAATGAGCAAACAGCCAATCAGAGGTGAACACGCCGCTCCAGGGTGTATATAAGCAGTGCATTTTCCAGGGCTCGCTCTCCCCTCGCCACATGGTAATAAAGGTTTGCTGCAGAAGGATCCTGTGTGTGTGTCCGTGCTATTTTCCCGCCGGCAGGAACACACGGACACACACA